>PYUH01000143.1:430838-451363 GCA_016808085.1 Suaeda aralocaspica
AAAATCACACTTGAACATTCAAGGCAACAAAACATCATACACCATATTAATTATCTAGATTATTGTTATATACTCATCCAACGGTTCAGATTAAAGCTTAACCTTAATCCATGTGACAATATATGGGACAACAGATGAAAGACACGTGTCCTCCTATTAACACACATTATAAGGCAGAAAGCCAAGTGGGAGAGAGGAACCCCCATTACATGCTGGGTTATCCTCCTCTCCCTCCCTACCAAAAAGAAGAAGAGAATCGTGCTCTACTGTACAAAGGACTAAACAGTGTATTCTCACTAGTATAAATACCCATGAAAAACTTGAACAAAGGCATTCAATACACATTTCTTACAAGCATTTATTGTGTTCTTTCTCTCTCTCTAACTCTCTCTCTCTCTCTAAGTTCTTTATACAGTTACTTACTTAAGCATCGGAGGGGGATAATTCCACCAAGGATTTATTCCTTTGTGCAGGTATACAAGGCGCCGAACCTCTGCTCGCCAAGTGCCCTTTAATCACCAGGTTCTCTTGAGGCCACGCCATCTCCTTCACCTGCCAGTTTGGACGCCGTTGACCAGCGCCGAGTCAACAAGCTAAAGCATTGTCTATAGCATTACTGTGTGATCTATGTAATTAGAAACCTAAAAGCTTGTAATCATTTGTAAGGATACAACATTTGGCGCCGTCTGTGGGGAAGACGCATAGCAATGGCAGATAATAATCAATTCTTGGATTCAGATGAAAACTTAAGGGATAGCCTCTCACCCAATCAGACAGGAATACTAGAGCAGTCAGAAGCAGCCAATGGGCAAACAGTAACCATGGACCAGCTGCACGCCATCTTTTCTCGCTTCCAACACACCATAGTTGGAGCTGTAGAGGATCAAGTAAAGAAAACATTAAAGGATGCGCAGCCAGAGGCAACGCCAAGCAAACAGGCGAGTGCCAAAAGGAGGGAAATGTGTCGACGAATCATTGCTAGAACCAAAACCCCATTCGGAGCAAAAAGGGGGGAAATATTTAAAAGTACGCCTGCAAAGAGAAAGGAAGCTCACCAAGAGTTAGAGGCCCAACCTTCTGATGAAGAAGGCGAAGAACAACATAGTGACAGAAGAAAACCCTCTCAACCGTATGTCTCCCAGAATGAGAGTATGGTAATATCGTTGAAAACGCCGTTCTCCCTGGCGATCATGGCAGCACCAAGGGCATACAAAGTCAAACCACCAATCATCGAGGCCTTTGATGGCACGTCTGATCCCGATGATCATGTTGCTACATTCAAGCATGCCATGCTGCTACAAGGAGCAAATGATGTTACTTGGTGCAAACATTTCCCAGCCATGTTAAAGGGAGTGGCACAAAAATGGTTTGGGAGTTTACCTGATAATTCCATAAACAGCTTCATGGAATTAAGCATCCTCTTTTGCCATCACTTTATGGCAAATAAGCAAGAAAAGAAGACGAGCATGCATTTAGGCAAAATTTCACAAGGACATTCCGAAACCTTGAGAAATTATGTACAACGATTCAACTTGGAAGCCTTGCAAATTGCAAGCTTAAATGAAAATGTGGCGTTTGATTGTTTCTTCCGAGGATTAAGGGAAGAAACGTTGAAATTTGATATTGTTCGGAAGGACATAAGGGACCCTAAAACTGCCTTGAAGGAGGCAGAGTCCTTCATTCATGCAACAGAACTGTGCTCCACCACCAAAATGAAAGGAAAGTCGAGAAAGTATCCCCAAAAGGAAAGAACGAATGGCGGAGACTTGGTCTATTGCGCCAGCTAAAAGGGAGGATAACAACAAGTTCAAGCGGAAAAGGGAGATCGCCCCCTATGTATCTCCCTATGAGTATAATAAGGAAATTGGGACAATTTTGAAGGAAGTAGGCCCAAAATTGGAGATCCAGATGCCCGCCCCCATGAGAGCGCCAGTGGAAAGTAGGGACAAAAAGAAATTTTGCCACTTTCACAAAGATGTGGGGCATTACACCAACGACTGCAAAAATCTGAGAAGAGTTCTTGACGATCTGGCGTCCCAAGGCAAATTGGGGGCATACCTTAGAGGAAATAGAAGAAGGGAGGAAAGGAGCAACCATGAGAACTTTGGGTATGATACCTCGTCGGATGTGGTGGCGGTCATCTCAGGAGGATTTGCGGCTGGGGGGCCGACCAGAAGAGGAGGCGAGGATTATGTCCGGCAGCTAAGCCAGGTACACACCTCTGCATCAGCAACAACGGAAGGGAAATTCCCAGAGGTGTGTATCTCAGAGAGAGACAGGGGGAGTATACGAACGCCACATGATGACCCTATGGTAGTAGAGTTGAAGGTCGCCAACTTGAAGGTACGGCGGATCCTGATAGATACCGGAAGCTCTACTGATATCATCAGCCTATAATACCTGGAGAAGTTAAACTATGCAAAAGAGGCGTTAACCCCAATCCATCACCTAATAATTGGATTTGGGGGAGGTATCATCCACCCTATGGGCAGCGTCACCCTGTCTTTGGGATTGGGGAATAAGGCAAACCCAAGGAATATGTTTGTAAGATTTTAGGTAGTACGGGATGCCATGGCGTACAATATTATTCTTGGGCATCCAACGTTGAATGTCGCAAGGCAGTTATAGTGCCTCATCTGATGCTGATGAAATTTGAGTGTGGTAATGGGTCTATCGGATCGATACATGGCGATCAACAGGCCGCCAGGGAGTGTTATCTGACTACTCTCAGGCCCACAAACCAAGGAACCCCAGAAGGCTCTGCGCCATCAAAGAAGAGGAAATTGGAGGACAAAACAGGTGAATTATTGGCAGTAATGAGTCTAAATAAAGCCAGTAAACCTGTAGCTGTTGATGAGCACGAAGATGTCGTGTTAGAAGAAGGCCGACCAGAAAGAACGGTGAAGGTTGGGAAAATTTTGGTGAGTGGAGAGAAGGAAGAAATCAAGTCCTTTCTCAAAGAATTTAAGGATTCATTTGATTATGAGGCAAATGAGATGCCGGGTATTGATACCAGCATAGCGGTCCACAAGTTGAATGTGGATCCACCAAAAAAGCCAGTGCTGCAAAAAAAGCGAAACCTAGGCAATGAGAGAAACAGGGCGGCAGCAGCAGAGGTTCAAAAGCTCTTGGACGCCGGGTTCATCCGACCCTGCCAATATCCTCAATGGCTGGCAAACGTGGTTTTGGTTCCTAAGCCCAATGGAACTTGGAGGATGTGTGTAGATTACACAGATCTTAATAAGGCATGCGCAAGAGTCTACTTCCCCCTGCCAAAGATAGACAAGTTGGTTGATTCTACAGCAGGCCATGCTCTAATGAGCTTTATGGATGCATACTCTGGCTTCCATCAAATCCCCTTATATAAAGAAGATCAGGAAAAGACTACCTTTGTCATTGAGCAGGGGGTGTATTGTTATCAGGTTATGCCTTTTGGATTAAAGAATGCTCCAGCGACCTTTGAAAAGTTGGTAACTACAGTCTTTTCAGAACAAATTGGGCGGCATCTTGAGGCATACATTGATGACATGATTGTAAAAAGCAAACTAAGTGGGGAGCATACCCAGGATCTTAGAGAAATTTTCGAAACTCTGAGAAAGTACAATATGAAGCTAAACCCCAAGAAATGTGTGTTTGGGGTAACCAAGGGAAAATTTTTGGGTTTCTTAGTGGACGAAAGAGGAATCGAAGCCAATCCAGACAGAATTTAGGCAGTGATAGATATGAAGGCGCCCACCTATGTAAAGGAGGTCCTAAAATTGACAGGATGTTTGGCAGCCTTGGGAAGATTCCTATCAAGATCCGGGGACAAATGCCACCAGTTTTTCAGTACAATCAGAAAAAGGCGAAGTTTGAGTGGACGCCGGAGGCACAAGAGGCGTTTGAGTCTTTAAAAACACATCTCCATTCGTTACCAAGGCTGGTTAGTCCATTGATAGGAGAAACGCTGTTTGTTTATTTAGCTGTGTCTGGGGTGGCGGTGTCCGCGGTTCTGATTGCCGAAAGAAATAAGATTCAAATGCCTGTATATTTTGTTAGTCATGTATTACAAAGTGCTGAGCAAAGATATTTGCTCATTGAAAAAGTTGGACTAGCTTCATATCAAGCAAGTAAAAAATTACGCCCTTACTTTCTGGCTCACAAGCTCGTAGTCCTAACTAATCAACCAATCAAACAAGCTATGAAAAATAAGGAATCATCTGGGAGAATGCTAAAATGGGTTGTTAAATTAGGGGCGTTTGAGATAGATTATGAACCTTGGAAGGCTATCAAGGGACAAGCCTTAGCAGATTTTATAGTCGAAACCACTCGTCTTGAGGGGTGTCAAGAGAGAAAGGACTATTGGACGTTGCATGTAGATGGGTCCTCTACTCAGCAAGGGGCCGAGGCAGGTATTATATGTCGATCACCAGAAGGCGACGTTTATGAATATGCAATGAGGTTCTAATTCAAAGCCTCCAACAACGAAGCAGAGTACGAAGCCCTGCTAGCTAGAATCAGAATGTGTAAGGCAGCTGGAGCAACCAAGGTGAACGCCATATCTGACTCTCAGTTGGTAGTGAGCCAAGTGAATGGTCAATTTGAAGCAAGGGACGAGGCTATGGTTCAATACCTAAAAATGGTGCAGGAAGAGGTCAAGGATCTTGTAGAATTCACTCTCAGCCATGTTCCAAGAACAGGATACAACTAAGCTGACGCCTTAGCAAAGTTAGCAAGTTCAACGTCTGATGACACCCCGACATCAGTATTTTGGGAGGTTAAAGAAAAGAGAAGTGTAGGATGAGAAATCGCTTATATTGATCGAAGAAATACTTGGATGGATCGAAGAAGACAAAAAGCAGGATAAATACATCAGGGCCAGGGATAAGTGGTTCACAATATGGAATGGGGCGCTCTACAAAAAATCTTTTTCTCGGACCCTGCTGAAGTATGTCACACTAGAGAATGGGAGGAAAATTTTGGAAGATTTGCATCAGGGACAATGCTCCTCTCACATCAGGGCTGGTGTGCTAGCAGAAAAAGCCCTGCTAACTGGGTACTTCTGGCAAACAGCTAGAAAGGATGCATGGGAAATGGTCCAAAAGTGTCACAAATGTCAGATCTTTGCAAATCTACATCAAAAGCCAACGAGCTACCTCAAGCCAGTTCTAAGTAACGGGTCAACGAAAATTTGTTTTAGTGGTCGTGGATTACTTCACCAAGTGGGTCGAGGCTGAGTCTCTCCGGAACATAACTACTAATGACGTGAAAGGGTTCATCTGGAAAAATATTATCACTCGATATGGCGTTCCTCAATCCGTTATTTTTGACAATGGAAAACAATTTGAGAATGACCGCCTTAAGGATTGGTTGAGCAATCAAGGGATACACGCCCACTTTGCAGCAGCGGGACACCCACAAGCAAATGTTCGAGTAGAATCTTTCAATAAAATCCTCTGCGCAGGAATCAAGAAGAAGTTGGAAGAAGCAAAAGGGTTATGGGTGGAAGAACTTTCTAATGTTCTATGGTCCATCAGAACTACAGTCAAGAACTCAACCAGAGAGACGCCCTTCACCTTGGTATACGGGGCAAATGTTGTACTACCAATGGAAATGCAAGAACCTACCCTGAGCGTAATGTTGTATAATGAAGACGCCAACTGGGAAATGTTGAGGTTGCATCTAGATTACCTACCTGAAGTCAGAGGAAACGCCCTACTTCGACAATAGTTGTACAAAATACGACTGAGTCGGGAGTTCAACAAGACGGTCAAAATAAGTCAACTTAAGAAGGGCGACTTAGTGTTAAGAAAATTGAAAACAGTAGGGTGAGTAGGTGAGCAAGGAAAGCTGACACCAAATTGGGAAGGGCCTTATAAGATAGCAGAAGAAATTCACGACGGAACATTCAAATTATTGAGGATGAATGGACACCTTCTCCCATGAACATGGAATGCAGACACCCTCAAGAAGTATCAAATATGAATGTAATATTTTAATGCAAAAGGAAAGGCTATGCAAAAACATATAATAAGACCCCAAATGGCGTGCAAACGTTAGGGCAATTCTCCTATAAGACCTCGAATGGCGTTCACACGCTGAGGCATAATAAGACCCCAAATGGCGTGCAAACGTTAGGGCAATTCTCCTATAAGACCTCGAATGGCGTTCAAACGCTGAGGCATAATCAGACCCCAAATGGCGTGCAAACGATAGGGCAATTCTCCTATAAGACCTCTAATGATATAATCAGACCCCAAATGGCGTGCAAACGTTAGCGCTATTCCCATATAAGACCTCGAACGACGTTCACACGCTGAGGCATAATAAGACCCCAAATGGCGTGCAAACATTAGGGCAATTATCCTGTAAGACCTAAAAACAGCGAGGCAACCAAATAATAACACCCTAAATAATGTTTAGTGCCAGGGTAATTATCTACTAAGACCTCAAAATAACGTTGAAACGTTGAGGCCATCATACAATAAAGAACCCAAGCAACGTTCAACGTTAGGGCAGTTAACTTATAAAACCCCGAATGGCGTTCAAACGCTGAGGCTATTACAATAAAGGGCGCTCAATGGGAGATTTAAAACACTTCCAAAATCTCCTAAGGTGTCAAACACAAGAAGCGCCTTGGGTAACAAAAAAAAAAGAGAATAATCGACAAGTAAAAGCCTGAACTGGATAAGGTTTAGGGGCAATCAAGGTAGTTGCATAGAATAAAATAGACTACACATTGCGGTTAAACCTCACCAAGTTTAGAGTTTTCTTGTTTTTTTTTTTACGCTCTCATTTGAGTAAGGTAGTTGATAAAGGAAATATCAAGTAAAAAAAAGGATAAATAAATAAATAACATTAGCTGCAAACTAACAAAATATTTGCCAAAAGCAGTAAATAAATAAAAGAACGCCATGATTCAAAGGAATTATATTATTAATTATTGCCAACTCTTTACAAAAGGTAAGGGCTTAAAAGTACAAACTACAAGGAAGGGGGGATAGGGGCGTCATGTGCTGGACTATCAGTTATAGTCACAACTTCACTAGGAGTGACGCTCTGCTCGCCAGGCGCCTTGCTTTCAGCTTGATCTACAGGACGATCAGATTCCTCCTCCTCCTCCTTGATAGAAGTAGATTGAAAGGACGAAGGAGGGTCATCATTGTTGTGTTTAGCCAAAAAAGCCCTGATGACATGATCAAGCTGGCGCTCGAAGTAGGAGTGGTCAACTTTTTCTTCACTATGGCGATAACAGAGTTCTCATCCCTCCTTCACCAAGTTTTTCATATCTGTCATCCCCTCGTCATAGATTCCAATGGACTCGCCTTGAAGCTCGTTCATATTAGCATGTAGAGTAGCGAATTGACGCTCTAAAGCCTTCTTAGAATGGCCGAGCTCCTCTTTCTAACCAAGGGCTTTGTCATATGATGATTTGAGTTCAGAGTGGCTCTTCAATTTCTCTTCTAACTCTTGGTTAGCTTTTTGTAAACTTGCCACTTTGGACTCAGCATCATCAGCCCTCTTAGATTCGGCCGCCAACTTTCTTTCAACAGCCTTCTTGGACGCCACCTCAGATGCGTACTCGGCGTCGGTAGACCCCTTAGCCTTAAGCATATTAGTGTAAGCACTGTTTACAACCTCACAGTACTTTTGCATCTTAGCATAGGAGGCGTCCTTCTCTTTGCGCTCCTTCTCCAAAGTGGCCTTCAACTGTGTAGCTTCAGCTGAAAGTTGGCGACTTTGTTCGGAAAGAGACAAAGCCTCAGCAACGGTCTCACGTTGCTTTTTGCCCAACTGGCGAACACATCAAGGCGAAGCATAACCTAATAAATATAAAAAAAATAATAATAATAAAAATTAGTAGAGCAAATTAATAGTTGCATAAAATTAAGAAAAGATATAAGTTAGGAAGAAACTTTACATTAGCGAGATCCATGAGGCATGAACCTAGCAGACCATCTTTGGCGCCCTTTAAGCCATCAGTGTAGCCTTCAGGGGCGCACTCCAGCATGTTTCACAACATGGTCCTCTTCTCAATAGAAGAGAGGCGCATCGAGGGTGTGCGCCCAATCTCCACGGTGGCACGAGACTCCATTGTGGTATCCATTGCTGGGATTTTTGAACGGGCGACCGGAAAAACAGAGGCACGAGGGTCCGTAGGTGAATAAATGACGGAGTCGGAAGATGACTGATAAGTACGTACAAAATTGGGTCTAAAAGAATTACCAAATTGCTGGGCTTTCAGCTTGGTGGCTGCTCACATATTAGCCTTCACTTTGTTAGCAAGGCCGGCCAGGACACCGCCGTCCAAATCAGCACCTGCTGAGGCTGAGCTAGAAGGGCCAGCTTTTGGGGGACCAGCGCCCTCTTTAATTGTGGGAGTAGGCGTGGATTTAGACGAGGACCCCGCCAGTTTGGATTTTGGGAGTGTGGGAGTTTGTGTGGGTGGATTTTGTTGTTTGGATGAAGAAGGGGTTTTGGTTGGTCGAGTGGGGGCGAGAGGAGCTTGTTGGTTAGATGGAGAAGGGGCGTTGGATGGACGAGTGGTGGGCTCTTTAGATCTTGAGGAAGGAGCGGTAGGTAGTGGAGAAGGCCCTGCCTTTGGTTGAGAAGGTGAGGGGGTGGATACCTCGCCAAAGGCAGAAGGGGTGGCAGGAGAAGGAGTTATCTCCTTAGGAAGGGAAGGACAAGAAGAAAGGGTTTTGGGTTTAACCGCCACATGCTTCACCCTCTTCTGTTGACTTGGAAGCACAGGAGAAGAGTGCTTCCTTTTGACTTCCCCAGTTGGAGGGGTAGTGTCCTTGTTCCCCTTTGAAGAAGACGCAGGGGTTGTTTGCTTCCCCTTTGATTTCTCCGCGCCCCCAGCAGAGCCGGAGGCGTCCACTTTCCCTTTTCCTTTACCCTCGCTAGCTGAAGGGGCAAAGGTGGCGGTCCTCTTAGACCCTAGCTCCCTTATGGATACACCAGGGCGCTTGGATGAGGGTGCCTCCATATTGCTCGCCGCAGTCTCCTGAATAAACCAAAAGAATAAGTAAAGCTTGTAGATAAAAAAATAATAAAAATAAAAATAAAAAGATAGAAATGAAGAGTTTAGTACCTTTTTAAAGGCGAGCTTCTCCTTTAAACTCATCATCTTCCGACGAGCTAATATGTCCTTTATAGACACCAAGGCTTTCCCTTCGCCTAATTCTTCAGGAGTAAGGCGGGTCATCGCTTTTTCTGAAAAGAACAAAAAGGAAACATTAAAAAATATAGAGAAGGGATATATTTATAAAGGGCTTGCATTAAGACAAAGGGTAAAATTAAACCACCAGGTACCTTTCTCCAACTTGGCGCATAGACCAGTGGTGCAAAGGAAAAAGTTGTTATTGAGTGAATAGGGGAGAGGCACCTGATAACACCATTTTATACTCATATTTCTATGATAAATTTGTGTGGTTTCATCTTACTTTTCCCATAATTTCAACCTTTTTGAGCCATTATGCTTTATACTTTGCTATTGTTCTTCTCAGATGTATTTTGCTTTGTTTTTGTAGGTTTTAGGTGCTTTTGCTAGGATTATGGAGATGCAAGTAGAGCTAATTGGATATTGATCAAAGAATGGATAAATCAACGCGTTTATGTTGGTGAAAAGCTTCAAATTAAAGAGTTGCTCATGAAGACCTACCGTAACATGGTTGTGGAAATGACTTAGTTTGCCACAACCTAGTTGTGGCCATTTATTTTTGTAGTATTTTGAAGCAAAAATAAGCCTACTCCGCACCCTAGTTGCGGCCTAATATCACATACCACACCCCAGTTGTGGCTTTTCTTTGATGTAGACAACTCTTCATATTCCTAGCATCTAAATAGGTTTTTTAGGAGTTTTTCATTCTAACTTTGACACATACTTGAATATCAGTTTTTTAGAGAAAAAAGCTTTTAGTTCTCCTTAGTTTTGTGGCACACATTCTCAACTTTGGTTCTTTGACATTGTTTTGGCAATTTCATCAATTAAAGTAGTATTCTTCTCTTCTCTATTCTCTTTTTGTTGTTGTTAATCATGCTTTCTTTTAATTTTTGTATTTTTTATTCAACAATTATGTGTGAGTAGTTTTTATTAATCTAGGGTTAGGTCAAGCCCTAGCCATGATTGATTCTTGAGCAATTTTGTAAAATCCCCAATTTAATTGTTGATTGTTCATGCTTAATTGATTGTTCTTATGCCAATACTAGATTAGGGATAATTGGTATTGTTATGAATTCATTGTCTTTATCACAATGGGAATTGGGTATTGATGAATTTGGATATTTCAATTAAGAACATGCAATTCTCCACGGGAGTAGGTAAAATGAATTGTTAAAATGTTAGGGTTTTGTGATTAAAGTCTTTGATTTGCATGATACCACGGGAGTAGGCTTGATTGCAAATTAAGGAAGCCATAGATACTCGAGAGAGGTTTGTGGTATTTTATAAGGTTACCTTTTCTCTTGAACAATTAGTCGATTAAATTGGGGTATGAATTGCTTGTGTCAATTGTGCTAGTGGTGGTGCCTAACTCTAGGTGTTTTTATTCCTTGAATTTAATCATTGTATTTCCATTAGTCTTGTTTAGTGTTAGAATAGTTAACTAAATCTCAACTCTAATTTGTTACTTGCTTAGTATAAAGTAGAATCAAAAATGACCACTTTGAACCATTTAGTCTCTTGGGATTCGACCCTTACTTGCCTGACTACATAGTTAGGAAGGAAAGTTAGGTTATTTTTGTTAGGTGCGCGACACGCCTTTAAAATTTTGGCGCCGTGCTAAATCACTTTGGGAGTATGGTGTACCAGACACTACAACCGGTGCACTATCTAGTATTGTTCGACCTGCTGTTAATGCTGCAAATTTTGAGCTCAAGCCTCAGTTCATCCAATTCCTCTCCAATGATTCATTTGCGGGGCTAGCCATTGAATGCCCTATAAGTCATATTGCAAGCTTCTTGGAGAAATGTGATACTGTGAAGATCAATAATGCGAGTGAGGATGTTATTCGACTACGCCTCTTTCCATTCTCTCTTCAAGATAGAGCAAGGGAGTGGTTGCAGGATGAAGGTGTTGGAACCTTTGATACTTGGGATAAATTTTCCAAGGCATTCTTAGTGAAGTTTTTGGGGCAAGAAAAGACCGCAAAGTTAAGGAACGAGCTAGCAACCTTTCAGCAATCTGACGATGAGTCATTATATGAAGCATGGAGAAGGTTTCTACGCTTGCAAAGGCAATGCCCTCATCACGTGATTCCCGAATGGATGTTGATACAAACTTTCTACAATGGTTTGACACTTGAGTTTCGTATCTACATTGATGCTGCGTCAAGCGGTTCCCTTATGACTAAGAATCCAAATGAAGCAAAGGAGTTGATTGAAAAAATGGCGGCCAATGACAACTATCATCCAAGTGGTCGAAATAGTTCAAAGAAGGGAGGTAAATATGATGTTGATGCACTAACCTCTTTGGCTAGTATTGTGGAGGCACTTTCTCACAAGTTTGATCAATTGCAAGTTGGAACCTCTATGGCGGTCACATGTCAAATGTGTGGAGTACAAGGTCATGCCGCTAATCAATGTCAAGTTAACAATGACGGGATGTCTATTGAGCAAGCCAATGCTCTTTATAATTCCAACTCAAGGCGGTTGTTTGATCCTTATTCTAACACATATAATGAGGGGTGGAAGCATAATCCTGCATTTTCATACAATAACACTCACGCACAATTGAATCCACCTCCACCTCGTAACAACTTCAATGCACCGCCAGGTTTCCAAGCCTGAGCATCATTCAATCAATCATCCCAGAATGTCAATCCTCAACCTCCTCCAGTCCAACAAAAGCGCGACTTAGAGGTCATGATGGAGAACTTTCTTAGTCAACAAGCAAAACGTGATGCGAAGATTCGAAATGAGCTCCAAAGCCTCCAAGAACTAAAGACTTCACAAAAACTCTTGGAAAGTCAAGTAAGTCAACTTGCACAACAAGTAGGTCAAGCATCAATGCCTACAGGACAATTTCCAGGAAATACTGAGCAACCACCCAAAGGTCAAATCAATGCGGTTACTTTGAGGAGTGGAAAAGAGCTACAAGATCCTCCCATTAAGGAGCCACTACACAAGCAAGTGAATGAAGCAGTTGAAATTGAGAAGGTGGTAGAGAATGTGGTCGAAGAGGAAGAGAAAAAGGAACCTAATCCTACTCCCATTCAGCCATATAGGCCACCAGTTCCATTCCCACAAAGGTTGGCACAAGCGAAGCTAGAGAAGAAATATGGGAAGTTCCTTGATATTTTGAAAAAGTTGCACATAAACATACCATTCTTGGATGCTATCTCAAAAATGCCCTCTTATGCAAAGTTCTTGGAAGATATGCTCTCACACAAGAGGAAGATAGAGGAAAATGCAACTGTCTCACTCACGGCGGAATGTAGTGCCATCTTGCAAAACAAGCTTCCAAAGAAGCTTGGAGACCCCGGAATTTATTCCATTCCTGTCAAGCTTGGTGATATTGAGATCAAAAAGGCTCTTTGTGATCTTGGAGCAAGTGTTAGCCTAATGCCCTTGTCTATTTGCGAAAAGCTTCATATGGGTGAACTAAAGCCCACGTGCATCTCTTTACAATTGTCTGATAGGACTGTGAAGTTTCCACTTGGTATTCTTGAAGACGTTCCTCTTCGTGTTGGGAAGTTCTTTATTTCATGTGACTTTGTAGTCATGGAGATGGAGGAGGATGCGCAAGTCCCTATCATTCTTGGGAGACCTTTCTTGGCCACTGCTGGAGCCATCATTGATATGAAGAATGGAAAGAATACGTTTGAGGTGGGTAATGAGAAGATGGAGTACAATCTCACAAGCTCCATGAAGGCTCCTTCTACGAGAGAAACTGCTTATAGAGTGGATGCTCGATCTAGATGAGGTGATGGAAGCGGAAACTTCAAATATGCATCTCGATGATTCATTGCAAACAGTTCTCATGGGAAGTGTTGATGAAGAGGATTGGGAGACTAGGGCATACACAAAGCTTTTAGAGGAGTCTCGTTCACTACGCCTTTGTATATACTAGTTTTCCTTTTCTTTTAATGAAAAGTTTCTCTAATAAGAATAAAAAAAATAATAAAGAAAACCAAAAAAAAAAGAGAAAAAAAAACACTCAAAAAAAAATTCTAATTCTTTCAAAGCAAAGTGGATGAATGGTTTTATCTTGACCTTGGATTCTTGAGATTGGATTTGAGTTTTGTGTGTTTGGCTTCATTGTCTTTAGGGGTTTGCTTGTCACTTTTAGCAATTGGACTTTTCATTCTCTCACTCATGGGTACTTTTGGTGGTGAGCCTTTTAGGCCAAGCCGGGTGTAGCCCAACCTATGATGAGGCCTTGCTTTGTGGTATTTGAACTTTTGACCATGTGAGGTGAGAGTTGATTTTTTTTAGAGCCCCTAAGCACTTCAAGGTCATAAACACACTTGAGGGTCTAGCATATGTCGTTATTGTGTTGTTTGCATGCTCATGGTTTTCCGAGGTTTTGACCGAATCGATTTAGGGAATGATGAAGGCATTCATTTGAGGGAAATTTGGGACACAAAATTTTATTTTATTTTATTTTTCATTTACCTATTTTTTTATTTTCCTTCAATAAAATTGGGATTTTGGGTTTTCATTAACATTTGCAACCCGTTTGAGCTTCCGCTTCTTGTTAGCCAACTCTATGCGCCTTAGCCACCCTTAGTGTTGAGCAGGCTATCGCACACCTCTCAAAAATAACCGAACAACTCTAACTAATATAGCTAGGGAAGCAGGGATCAAATCCTCAGGGAAGCTATTAAATTCTACTAATTCTAAAAGGCCTAAAGTGTGTAAGGGGCTTTGGTGGAAATTGCAGTAAATGGTTTCTAAAACTAAGAAGACTAAGAATTGAAACTAAGGAAATGACGGGAAATTATAGATTAAACTTTATTAATGGAAACCTAGGGCTATCGGTTCACTATGATCAATCAACAAACTCACACTACTAGATAAACGAGTATTTGCAACCACCTTTTGCAACGGTTAACCTTTTTGCAACGACTTTAGCAACGGTTTTAAAATAACCGTTGCAATAGAGTAGAAAAGGCAACGGTTCAGCAAAAGCCGTTGCAATAGAATAGAAAATGCAACGGTTTTGAGCTATTGCATCGGCATTAGCAACAGTTTTGCCATAACTGTAGACACCTAATTTAGTCCCCTGTCCCGCGGCAGGACTCTATGATGATTAAAAAACTCATTTCTCTAGAAGATTGGATAATCGAGTATACTTGGGCTTAAAAATAAATCTCATTCTTATTTCACGGACCTTTTTATCCAAATGCCTCTTTTACTATTTTAAATAAATGAATAAAATAATAATAATAATAATAATAATAATAAATAAAAAAAGGATGTTTCAATATATAACGCGGTTAATTTAGTCACGCTGAGAGCTCAGCGTGACTAAGCTAACAGCGCTACCCTAGTAGCGTTGTAGTGTTCCCTGCGCTAATGGGCCAGCGCGATTCGGCGTACCACGCTAGTAGCCTAGCGCGATTAGGGTTCCCACGCTATTATAAAAACCCTGATTTCCTTCGTTTCTCAACACATTTTTTTAACTCACTTTCTTCCTCATACTTAAATAATCCCATTATTGCTTTTAACAACCTTTTTTTATTATAATTACTTATTATTTTATTAGCTATTTATTTTACTAAAAAGTGGCTACAAATTTTAATAATATCGAAACAATAATTCGAAACTCCGCCCAAATTAATATTCGACGAAGACAATCTTCAAAGGAGAAGTGGTACGTTTCCTGAGAGCCTTAAAAATTATGTTTATGGATTTTTAAGTTGTTTCACTATTTATTTACTACTTTATCACGTTATTATTGTTAAAGGACTTAAAATTGATTGTATGCAACGCTTAATCAAGATAATTCTTTCGGACAAATCTAATCATGTTAGGCTCCGTAAATTGATTTTAATAACGGTTTGAGTTAAATTAATTAGTTTTTTTTGTGATTCACTAACAATTTAATGATTTTTTTTGTGATTTTTTGTAATTGATATTTTTGTGTGTTTCTAAATGCAATTTATGTATGGTTAAGAGGAAACTAGTAATGGCCGCCTATGGGCTAACCCGACGCACTCCGTCATGTTAGTACCTTCGCCCCCGATTCCAATCTTTGGTTCGCTCGACCACAACTTGGAGTCATCCCCATGGGATCGAAGAGGATTTCCGTGCAATTTAGACAAACGTCCCTTATTCGAGTCTCATTCGTATCTAATCTAAATACACGGTTTATGAGTTTAGTTCCTAAAACTCATTGGCGACTTCTTACTAGCATCGTCCGTATTCGTATATTATTATCACTCGAAAAAAAAAAGATAATAAAAAAAACACAAAAATGGCGTAGCGCGACAGACTTTGTCATGCTAATGTCGCAGCGTCACAAAGTTTGCCGCGCTGCACCTGCAGCGTGACAAGCTTTGTGGTGCTGCGCAGTCAGCGTGACAAACTCTGTCACGCTACCACGCTAGCGCGACTGAAATTCCTGCGCTCCTATTTTTTTTTTTGCAAAATACTTCTAAAAAAGTCCATTTCACCTTTCCTTAAGCCAATTTTTTAGGTCTAACTCAACCTATGGACGGCTTGGGAAAGGTGACCAAAAAATTTGGGACCCTAAAACCCAGGGCCCCTACAGTGGCGACTTCACTGGGGACATAAAAGAGGGCGAGACATGAAAATTTTCTCTTAATCATACACTTGCATACATGTGACAAACACTTGGCTTCCATGTGTTTGTAACATGCCTTAGGATCACCATAATAACATTACATTTCGGGAAGGAACTGTTGATTTCGGGAAGGAACCGTTGACTTGGTGGGGCCCATGGTCTCTAAGCAACCGAGAAAAATGCAACCTTATCCCAACTACATAGATTCCAAGTTGCCCATGGTACTTGGAGAGGAGACACTCCATATCTAACGGTTATCACACCGCAAAGTGTTGGAGCACACTCCTTAGATGTAGGTCCCTTTTGACTGACCGTAGTTTGACTGCATTATTTAGTAATTATTTGCTTCCCTTTTGTTTTATAAAGTTGCTTGTTTTGCTTTTTATATTTTGTGCATATGTAGATTTTCTGAGGTTTTCGAATCAATTTTAATCATAATATATTATTAGCTACCTAAATTAATTGATTACGTAAAATATTTTCCATAATTTTAAATTATATTCTTTGATATCATTTGATTGCTTGGAAGATTTTTATGCACCAATATATTTGATTTAGTTAATAAAATATTGCAAAAGATATTATTAATCAAATCCTTGATTTTCTTAGGATTTGATTTTTAGAATCTTTGATTAAATAGAAACTAACTTATACACTTAACATTTATTAGAAAATTCAAATAATATTAAGGATTTCAAAAATACTTTAACTTTTTGAAATTTTTAATATAATTCGAATCTTTTTGAAATTTACTAAAGACTAACATGATACTTCCATTATTCACCAAGAAATTTAAATTGTATCAATCATTTCAAACATTTATTTGTTAAGATTATTGACATAATTTGAATATTTCGAGGATTTACTAATTCAATTCTTTTTTGTAGAATTTAATTAGTTTACTTTCGAATTCTAGTTGGAGCTAACAATCTCATTTTCCTTAATGAATGAAATTCTTTCAAAAAAAAAAAAGGACAAAAAAAATTTTCGCCTATGATCTTTTAATCCTCATGAGCATTAAAAATAATTAACTTAATACTGGTTTTGTTTGAGTTAAACTAAAAAAGGCCAAAAAACCTTTATTAATTATATTCTTTAAATTAGAATGTCATTAATTAAGGTTTAGTCGTCTTTAGCTTAGCTTACAGACGCTCTCAGTATTAAATTATTCATTGTTAACACTACTTAATTATTTCTCTGTTTTTTTTTCGAAAAAAGGAAATAAATACTTTTCTGAATGGCTTGAAATTTTTTCGTAAAGGGCTGGTTCAACTGCTTGGTGTCGCGATCCAGATCAACGTTTACAAAGGTTAGGTAGTGACGAACAATCATCATTCATCTCAAATTCCTTAGAGGATATTTGTGAAGATTTCGGGTTCATTACTCTAAATTCTCCAATTTGTTCCTCAAGTTCCGTTCCGTCCTCTCCAAGTCCAAGTATGAGTGAAGAAGAAAATATGAATGCTACATTGAATGCTCTCATGATGCGTCATATGAATGCTGAACGAGACGTAGAAAAAATATGCCTTGCTGAAATCGAAGCTACACGTGCTGCTCACAAGACACATTCGGCTGAAATGGAAGCCAAAAGACAAGAGGAGGAAAGGAGGAAAAAGAAAGAGATTGAAAATCTCATTCATCGTTCTTCAATGGGTGGCAAATCATATCAATTTGAGGCTGCCAACATCCCTAACACAGAGGCTGTTCTCCCTGAGAAGTTCGATCCTTCTACTCTTCCAAAGTTCAAGGTGACTGGTAATCCAGTCAATCACCTTAAGAGCTTTATTGGGTCCATGACCATCAAAAGGGTTGATCCTGTATTCTATCCAGTGATCTTCCCTCTTTCTTTAGAACCCATTCCACAGAATTGGTTCTACTCTCTTAGCACAGATCGGGTTTCAAACTGGGATACTGTTACTAAGGAATTCATTGATCAATACAAAGATAACATGGAATTCCAAGTCACACTCCGAGAACTCGAAGTGTTAAAACAAGGAGCTGATGAAGGGTTCACTACCTTCTTCACTCGTTATAGGGAAAAGATGACCCACTTGGTCCAAAAACCATCCGATGCTGAATTAGTAGAAAGGTTTGTAGACAACCTGTCCGAGCCTTATCAAGTACATCTCAAATATCAAGGCATCGACTCTTTCAAACGAGTGTATGATGTCGGGATCAAAATTGAGAACGATTTATTGAAAAAACAGTCGAAGCCCCAGGCTTATAAGGGGAACTACACCTATAAAAAGGGTGAATCTTCCAAAAATAATGAAGTCAATGCTTTAGAAGCTTCTCGTCCAAGTCCATCAAAAATAAAGAGATGGCCTCGAGATAGAAGATTCACTCCTATCAGCATGACTTATTCTCAAGCTCTTGACAGACTTCAAAGCCAAAATGCTTTACATCCAATTGGGCCAACTCCTGACCCACCAGAGGACAAGAGAAGCCCAAAATGGAATGCTAATTCATGGTGCAAATACCATAGAGGAAAAGGGCATGATACTGAACAATGTTGGGTCCTCAAACATGTCATTCAAGACATGGTTGAAGACGGGCGTTTACCTTTACCTCCCAAGCCGAATAATATCACCAATCCTTTTGGTGGATCGTCTATTCTAGCCATTGATTGTGTTAGCGATAATTTTGATCCTTCTAAATTTATCACTTCCAATAATGATAATGCAATGGAGGAAGTATTAGGCTTACACGATCATGTATGTGGCATATGGGACGATAATGTTGAGGATACTTATATCACCAACCTCAGTGCCAACACAACTCTCGGGCTTAATCCAGAAATTATAAAAAATGATTGGTATCAAGATCCTACAGAAGTTGTGTCTAATGTTCAGCATCTTACTCGTTCCGGACGAGCTTATCAACCTGATAATGACAAAGGCCCATCTCAGGTCCAAGTCAACAAAGACTCAATTCCAGTCCAAACAGATACTAGCTCATAACAAGCCCAAAATTCTAGTGAGAGCAATGATAATCCTCTCATTAAGCAAATGCAAAAGACTAAAGCCGACGTAACCATTTGGCAATTATTAGCTTCTTCTCGTGATCATAGGGTAGCTGTACTGAACGGACTTAATGCATTAAATGTTTCTCCTGACACTACCCCTGAAAATCTAGTAAGTCTCTTGTCAACTGGACCAAAGAAAATGATTGAATTTTCTAAAGAGGATCTCCCCCCGGAAGGTACTACTCATCACAAGGCTCTTTACCTAACTGCTGGGATATTAAATAAAAACGTCCCCTTGACATTAGTCGATGATTGGTCTGCAGTCAATGTCTGCCCATTAAGAACTGCCAAGCATCTCGGCATAGAAAAATAAGCATTTTCCCCATCACTCNTTTTCCCCATCACTGCAAGGAGTAAGAGCTTATGATAACACGAGACGAGAGGTCTTAGGAGTCATAACTCTTGATATGTCCACCGGTGGAATAAGGAAGAAAGTTGAATTTCATGTCATCGATGTAAAATCAACCTTCAATTTGCTTTCAGGACGCCCATGGCTCCACATGCTTGGTGCAGTGCCTTCATCGCTCCATCAAAAGGTCAAGCTCATACATGAAGGCGTGCCTATAACCATTAATGCTTCTCCAATCAGAGTAGCCATGGAGGATCAANCCATGGAGGATCAATCCCTACTAAAAATATCCCATGATCAAGATGTGGAAGATTTGTGGGGATTTGTGCCTGAAGAAATTGATCTCCTTGAATCAGAAGACTTACAACTTGATCCCCATGCTAGTGTAATAGTGAACGCTATTATGTTAAAAAATGGTTATTTTCCTGGCATGCCTTTAGGAGCAAAAGGAGGAAGGGAGATCACTCATCTCCCTAAAGTCAAATCCACACATAACCTCTTCGGTTTGGGGTATGAACCGAAAGAAGAGGAATTAAAAAGATACATGGTTGAAGAAGTGACTCGAAAGGCCAACGCCAAAAGGGGAATTACTACCTCTATCCCTTCCTACCAGCTCACTCTAAACGGGCAGTTTATAAAGGAAGGGGATAATTACCCCTATTATGGCTTCCCTGAACCCTTGGTTCAAAACGGGAAACAAATTCCTGGATTTGAAATATTTCATGATTGCTACTTTCTAGAAGAGAGAGCACAATACTCTCTTCCCACCAAATACTCCAAACCAGAGTGTTTAGACAAATGGGCCCTTGGTCTGTTATTTGGACTGGAACGGAACCCATTGAGAGACGAAGCTGCAGTAATTCAGAAGGCTATGCAAGATGAAAAGTTCAACCCCGCTTTACTCATTTCCCATTCAGAGAACGTCGAGCGTGGATGGAGAAAGACCTTGAAGTGGATCAACATTAAAGGGGCCAAAATTACTATCTCAACCGGGCAGGGACAAATTTTCGAAGATTTTGAGTCTGAGTTTGAGTTTGAGTCTGATTTTGAGTCCGAATCCAAAGATCATATTAGTGTCATAGGAAATCTAGCTATATCTGCTCCTTCGATTCCTCCCGTTCCTAATTTAGATTTAAGCTCTAAGGGATTTGAGTCCCTCTTTGATGTACTCCTTGATGATTTCAATAATTATTGAACTGTTGCTTATCCACGCTCTTCTCCCCACTCCCCTTATAATTGTCTTGCAATAATTAATTCAGCTGAAAAATCCACTAATGATGAACCAGTTGAGATAATAAAGTTCATGGAAGAATTTGAAAATCGCACGCCTGTAATAGAAGAAACTGAATCCATTAATATCGGTAATGAACAAGATATAAAAGAACTAAAAATTGGCTTAACTCTTAATTTACAAGAGC
>PYUH01000143.1:455957-475401 GCA_016808085.1 Suaeda aralocaspica
GTTGAAAGGAGGCAAGAACCTGCCTATTGTAACGCTATTGAAGATGCCCCTGATAATGAGAACGAAGTTCCGTGGTATCAAGATGTCCTCAATTACAAAATAAAAGGAGAATTCCCACGGAATTCAAGCCTTCGAACTCAAAGGGCAATAAGATTATTATCTTCTCAATATATCGAAATTCAGGGTAGATTGTATAAAAGAACCTCAAAGGGGCTCAATTTGCTATGTGTTGACAAAACACGAGCCAAGCGACTTATGGAAGACACCCATAATGGCGTCTGCAGTCCCCACATGAATTGTAAGATGTTAGCAAAAAAATTACACGCTTAGGTAAAGGGCCAAATATTTGCTAATTTACAACATTTACCTCCTGTAGAGCTATACAATTATACTTCACCGTGGCCATTCTCCACTTGGGGTATTGATATAGTCGGGAAAATAACGCCCAGTGGTGTTGGAGGACATACGTTCGTTTTGGTCGTCGTTGACTACTTCACAAAATGGGTTGAGGCAGCCTCATATATCAAAGTAACCGCTAAACATGTGGCCAAATTCATTGAACAAAACATCTTTTGTCGTTACGGAGTCCCACATGAACTCATTAGTGACAATGGATCTCATTTTAAGGGAGAAGTAATTGATCTCTTACAACGATACAAAGTACAACATAGGCACTCTTCCCCTTATAGACCCCAAACGAATGGAGCAGTAGAGGCTGCAAACAAAAATGTTGTTGTCATTATATAAAAGATGGCCGAACATTATAAAGATTGGCCTCATAAACTTCNGAACATTATAAAGATTGGCCTCATAAACTTCACTTTGCTCTATGGGGATATCGAACTTCCATACAAACGTCCAAAGGAGCCACCCCTTACTCCTTAGTGTATGGTATGGAAGCAATTCAACTTGTTGCGTTGGAAATACCCTCTCTTCGCATAGTCCTAGAAAGTGAAATACCTGAAGCTGAATGGGTTCGGGCAAGGTATGAAGAACTTATTCTCTTAGATGAACGAAGATTAAAAGCTTTGCATCACGTACAAATATATCAAAGACGGATTGCAAAACATTTTAATAAAAGAGTTAAGCCAAGAAACATTAATGAAGGAGATTTAGTTCTAAAAGAGGTACGAGCCCCACCCACCGATCCAAGAGGGAAATTCCGACCCAATTGGACGGGGCCGTATATTGTTAAGAAAATCCTATCAGGCGGTGCGGTAAAACTAATTGACATAGATGGGGCAGAATTTACTCAATTAACTAATTTGGACCATTGAAGAAGTTTTACGCTTAAAATTGCAAGACAATCATGGACTCACACTAAGTCCTACAACATATGGGCCTAATTTGGCTCATATTATTATGTAAAATGGGCAAATCGAGAAAAGGAAAAGCATCGTAACCCATTTAATACAAAACCAAAAGCTATATATAATAAAAGTAATTAAATAAATAAGAAAGGGGCAGCGCTAAAAATTCACCGCGCTGACCTTGCAGNGGGCAGCGCTGAAAATTCAACCGCGCTGACCTTGCAGCGTAACAATTCTAACCGCGCTGCCATGTCAGCGCGACAATTGTAACCACGCTGCACCGTGCAGCGTGATTCGTTCTGTAGCGCTACAACCCCAGCATTAGAATTTCAACTGCGTCGAATGCATGTTACATTTCAATAGTTTCAGTGAATATCTATGTTTGACTAAACTATTGAATTATGAAAGACCTCATTTAAAGGTTTCACATGATTTTAAGAACCCACGAAGGTTTNAACTATTGAACTATGAAAGACCTCATTTAAAGGTTTCACATGATTTTAAGGACCCACGAAGGTTCGATAAAAGGCTCATTCAAGTCTTTTCGATAAAATATATATAATAATTAGAACTACGCACGGCCTGATTCCTTTTGGATACGTAGGAAACTTATTCTAAGTTCAGCCCATTTAATACATAATTAGTTTTTATTGGATGAATTATCAATAACTTCTAATGTAAATAACTAAATTTTGTTTGCATGAAAAATAAAAAAATAATATTGTCCTTCATTAATGTTTTAAGAGTTGCATAATTGAAATCATCAAAACAAAAGGGACTACTTTAAAG
This sequence comes from Suaeda aralocaspica, assembly GCA_016808085.1. Lineage (NCBI taxonomy): Eukaryota > Viridiplantae > Streptophyta > Magnoliopsida > Caryophyllales > Amaranthaceae > Suaeda > Suaeda aralocaspica. The sequence continues at coordinate 458,057 of PYUH01000143.1, forward strand.
CCTATGCTAGTAGTGCACATGCACTTTATTGAAAATGATAAAATAAATAAAGTCAAACACTACTCTTCCTTTTCCTTACGAGCATGCTTTGGGTCTTCATCTACTTCCGGATCTTCCTCCATCCCATTAGGATTATCTTTGAGCTTTTCTTCATTATTCACTTCTTTTGAGAAACCTTCATCAAATTGCTCCTCCATAGGCTTGAGCTTGCTCTCTTTACGAGTCCATACCATCTTTCTTTTCCCCTTACCTTCTATATTTTTTTGGGTCTTTTCATTTAACTTTGGTTGTCCAATTTCCACCCCAAGTAAGGAAGGAGCATTTTTCTTATTTCTTGTACCTAGCCTATCAAAAACAGATCCAGCTTCATTCTTTCTCTTTAAAGAAGTCTCATTCTTTCCCTCTCCCATTGCAATCCTGTTTTTTGGAGCCTTATAGACCTGTTGGCCTTTGGACCTTTCAGTAACTTCAAGGCCCCGGGCCTTATCCCTCTCCTCTTTACTCTTAGCAAGCATCCAATCCTTGTAACTTTGTGATAGTTGAGTAGAACAACCATTCCTCGGAAAAGCCCATCGTGGACGATTGGCCCAATACTTTGTCCATGCGGTAATGGTAGGGCCCCGAATTGCCAATCAAGTTGGGGGGTCAGTGTCAAGGCTAGGAATACTTTGTTTCATACCATATTGCCTCAAAAGACGGGTCGGAAAGAAATAAGTAATTTTCCTCAAACCAAGAAGGCGCACATATGGTGTTGACTCATGACTTCCAACCATCTCCTTGATAAACCACCATGGAATGACCCATCTAATTGAAAGACCTCCATGAGACATAAGTGACATCCACTCCGCTAGAGTTTTCCTTGGGAACAAATTCCTCCTCATAGTAAATGATTTGAGGTTGTATTTCATGGCATTAAGGGGTTGTTCGATGGTCTTAAGGCGCTCACTAAGCCAAATCTGCATTAATTAAATAAGGAAATAAATGACAATCCAAGATTGTTACATAGCATTGAATAATTATGGTTTGAAATTACGAAAAAATAGACATTATGGAAGAAAAACAGGAGCGCTGGAAACTCTACTACGCCAACAGTTGAGCGTTGCAAAACAAACAGCGCTACAGTTTTAGCGCGACAGATCCTACTGCGCTACACTCGTAGCGTCACAAAATTAGCCACGCTATAACTGATAGCGCTAATTCACTACTGACGCTACGATTCCAACTACGAAAAATCTTCTTTCCTTTCATAAATTCATAATAATTCATCTATTCTAATTAATATTTTANAATTCATCTATTTTAATTAATATTTTAGCCCAAGGTTAGAATATTACCTGAAGCAATAAAGGGCTTCCCGAAAAGTGCAATGATGGATTCGCTTTGCATGCGTCCAATGCTATGATGGTCTCACCAATCACCATAGGCATAGGAGTAANGCATAGGAGTACGATCACCTTCGATTTGCTCAACAATTGCAATTAGTGAAGCATTTCCCATATTTCCTCCATCATTAACAAATAAATATCCTGATAGCAAACATAAGCATAAAGCACGTCTTTTGTACCTTTGTATTGTTAAGTTGTCTGAAGGAGAGGAAAATCCTACAATAATTTTCAAAAGATCACAGTGTTGGCCATTGAGAATTTCCTTGGTCTCGAACTTAGTTAGTCCAAGTAGTCTCTGAAAGTCCTTACCAAACCCTTGTTGAAGGTTAGGTACAGCCGGAAGAGCTTCCACTGGAAAACCAACAACCGCGCTAAAATTCTTCCGGAAAGGGGGTCAATTCATTGCTGGCAAAGGTGAAAACATGGAATTGAGGATCCCAAAAATTAATGGTGGCATGAAGGAAATCCCAATTGATACGAGCTTGACTCAAAGAAAACAAAGCATCCAGATGATAAGCATTGAATTCAAGGCGTTCCTCTACAGACAAAGAAGAAATCCAACGGTTTGACTCACGAATGAAATTTTGAGACATTCTTTACCTCCTTCTTTTCTCTCTAACAAAGAAAACTCTTGCAAGGGATATTTTTGATGAATATATAATTGTTCGTTCATATATTTAACCAAGATGGTCACTAGGCAACTTCCTTAAATTCGTTTTGGGAAATAATGAGAAATAAAGCAGCGTTTCAGTTTTAGTCGCGCTGACGTGGCAGCGTGACAAGGTTTACAACGCTACGACAGCAGCGTGGCAACACTAGTCACGCTACGCGCGTAGTGCGACAATTTTGACAGCGCTACAAATGCAGCGTCCCAAATCCTCCTGCGCTGCATAAAACTTCCATAATCAGCCCATTTGCGAGATTCTTTCCATTCTTTAATTATTTTGGGCGATTTTATTTCTTGAACTTCTTTAAAATTAACTTTTCAAATCATATTTATTTAAGGAAAATGAGATATGCCCCCCTTTCCCTACTAACTAATTTTGGTGATTATTTTTTCGGGAGTAAGTCGGATTAGTCCTCCAACACTTTACAAAAAAAAAATAAAAAAAAATAAAATGAATTAGCATATATGCCCTTGGTTCTCAAATATTAGCATAAAAGGCCCAAGGCTTACATATGTTTATAAATCCATGATTACAAAATATTAAATTGAGTTTGAATTAAACTACGAATACAAATGTCAGCAAATTACATGCCACCAAAAGCTACTGTGGTGGCCCATAGTCAAAGAAATAATGCATGGCACCAGTGCGAGGAGTATAAGAATCAGTAGAATGTCTTCGATCCTCCTGCTGCATTTGAGTGTTAATCCTTGGTGGTTCATACGACGAAAATCGCCCCATCTCATAAGGAACTCTTGGATATGGCCCTTGGCCTCCACCATAATAATCCCATTCTTGAGCTTGGGACCACCCGCCACCTTGACCATGGTTATAATAGCCAGCATAAGGATCATATCCTTGTTGCGGATTGACTTGCTGACTACTTCCTCCCTCGTCTCTATTAGGCTCCTCTTGAGCTCTATTTTCATGATCAAGGATCGGAGACCGCATTTGTTGACCACTAANGCCACTACTCGGACCTTCCGTAAAAGGGGGACGCCTGTAATGGCCACCCGGAGGACGAGGGGGACGAGGAGGACGAAATGTCCCGTGTATTGTATAACACGGCACAACATCCTACAAAAGAAAATAATGTACAAAAATTACCCATAGATGATAAAGACATGAAACTAGAAATAGGGACAACACATAGGGAAACCTACCCTAGCCATGGTGACGCTCTGGCACGCAAAAGCATGTTTTGTCTTCCTATAAGCAGTGCGAAACGCATTCAATACTTTGATGACCTTGTTTGTAGTTGTCCTAGGCACCTGCAATTAAACAAGTCATTTAACATTAACAATGAAAAATGTCAGTAATAATAATAATAATAATAAGAGTCGAGCAAAGATAAGGACAAACCTAAGGCTTACCATGTCAACATTCTCAGAGATATAAGGAACATCTTCTTCCTCTTCCTCAGCAAATGGCACAGTGTCATCAATCAAATTCCCGAAACCATCAATGTATTTGATATTTCGCTCAGGAACTTGCCAACCCTCAATATCATCATTCTTTGCACATATAAACATATAAACAAATAAACATATATTTAAAATGCAAATGCGTGAAAAAGGGAAAGGAAAGGTAAGATACCCTAACAAATGTTGGAAAAGGACATAGCCGAGCCTGAACCCAATTTTTGTAATTAACACCAGCAAAAACTAACTCCCGAGCTGTGAGTCCTCTCAAAAAATCATCCATAGAGGTAACGGGAACCTTACTCGAGTCTAAGATGAAGACAGGTGGATCCATGGGAGCTAAAGGAATAGGAGAATAAGTTTGACGAACAACACGTTCTCCCAGAAACCAAACAAGTTGCCTACATCCTTTCAAAAGGATCATGGCTTCCTTAAGAGGTGGTGAAACCTGCACTCCAGGGCTAATATCTGGTATCTCGTCCCATGGACGAAAGATAATCTACAACAGAAGAAAAATTAAAAATCATTTATTGTAGTTATAAATATATATAAATGTATATATACAATGAGTCCTTACTTGCTCTTCAGGAAGGTTATAAATCGATTGGCGTATTACATCTGTCTTATGATGAATGTTAAGCCGTCTTCCCCATCTGCAGCTCACCGGGAATCTCTTAGGTCGGTCATTTATTGGGGCAAGAGTTAGGAAATGTTCAAAATACCACACCTGAAAAGAAAAGGTTAGAAAAGAAAAATAAATAAGTGGATAAGCACATTGTAAAAAAAATTGTTACCTCAATAACTCGAGGAATGCCTCCTAGGGAAGCTGGGACACATTCTCTCTTTAGCGGGACATCCATGACTCGGGATGTCTTACGCATTTCAGATATTAAATGCACATAACCCGCTTTCCCCTAGTAATAATCTTTGATTCCTTTCAAATCTGACAATAATGGGATAAGAGAAAAGGCCACTCGTTGCCCTTTGTCTGTTAAAAAGGTACTACCAATCAAATATAAAAGGAAGATCCTAGCTCTTTGAAGGGAAGTGGTTCCTGCCATAATGTCTTCATTGGCTAGAGCATCCGACAATTCACTCCAAGGGAAAACTCTCTCATACAATTTTAATCGAGTGTAGTTCGGCTTAAGTAAATCACCTATCATTGGCTCTTTTCCTGTCATTACTTCATTAGGGATGATATCCATACCCGCCAAGGGTAATCCAGTAATCATCCCATAATCGAAAGGAGTTATAGCCATCTCTCCCCATGGGAAATGAAAGGTGTTAGTTGTATCCCAAAACCATTCCATCATTCCCCTAACTAAACCAGCAGACATCTTACATCTCTCTTTCTCTATATAAGATTCTAAGAAATCTTGAAAACCACTCACCTTGACCAACTCTTTGGTATTTGCATCGAGAGTGTCATAAATTTTACCAAGCATCTTCCCGGAATCATATCGTCGTAATTCATCATCAACCTATAACATTTCACTTACATATATCATCTACAATTCGTAAAATATCGAAAAAAAAATATTACTTACAATTCCTCTTGATGCTCGAGAAGATATATGATGATCAGGATCAAGTTTCAAGACACGATTATCCCACTCAAGTGGGGGCTCCCATGCAGGGTGTGGTACTCGATTCTTACTCTTTGAACGGTTTTTAGCACGACGTTTACGGGTATCCGTTCTTCCCTCTCTCTCCCCTCCATCTTGCTCGTTTCTAGGGGAAGACATTGCTGTAATCCACAAACTAGGATAGCTTATTAACTTAGCAAGAACATTTTTTTCACTTTTGATTATTAATTTAAGAGTCCATTGCGCTTCTTTATTAAATTAAGGGCACGCTACTCTTATAAATAAAGTAAAATTTTTCAAGAGCATTTTCACTTTTGATCACTGATTAAATTAAGAGCACGTTACTCTTATAAAAAATTAATCAAGAACATTTTTTTTTCTTCACCTTTGATTATTAATTAAAATCCCATTGTTTTTCTTTATTAATTAAAGAGCACGTTACTCTTATACATAAAATAAATTAATCAAGAGCATTTGCACTTTTGATTAAGAGCTCATTACTCTTCTTTATTAAATTAAGAGCATTATTTTCACTTTTGATTATAAATAAAATAATTTAATCAAGAGCATTTTTTCTAGAGCCCATTACTCTTATAAATAAAATAATCAAGAGCATTTTTTCACTTTTGATTATTAATTAAGAGCTCATTGCCCTTATAATTAAAACTATTCAAGAAGTTTTTTTTTTTCTAGCTTTAATTAAGACTAATCAACTACACTCTCTAACTAAGAGCTTACTACTCTTAAAAACGTCAAAATACATGGGTCATAACATGAGTAATAAGAACAATTCTCAAATGATTCATGGAGCATTATACTTCATTCTAACATCATTAGAACAATCATTTGCCAAAAACATACATGTTTGATAAAAACAAGAGCAAATATAAATTGTCACAAACTTAACATCCTTATGGCTACAAATTGAATAAATTAGAGCAATCAACCCTATAATGTAAGCACAAATTCATCCCATAGTTCTCAAAAGTAAGCTTTAAAAATAAAAAAAATAATAAAAAAAAGAAACTCACAGCGCGTTTGAAGTTCCGGCGCTGCAGCTTCAGCGTCGCTCCGCTGGACACGCTACCAGTGCAGCGTGACTACACCAACTGCGCTACGCCCCTGGCGCTACTAAACCAACCTCGCTACCTGCACGGCATAATTTCAACATCAACATTTGTAAATCAAGCAACAACCACAACACAGCACAGCAAATAGTAGCACGCTAACCTATGGGCGTGAGTAAAGGAGTCGCGCTGATAAGCTCAGCGCCGCAGGACTTGCCGCGCTACCTCTTCAGCGTGGTTTCTTAAACAGCGCTACACGGCCGGCGCAGGTTGTTGAGTTTTGCTGTATTGTTTCGCTTTGAACTTGATTTTGATGATGATCCTTTTCTCATGCTTTATTCCAAATGTTCCAAAAGTGGATTACATTAGGATAAGGTGTTATCTCATGACCACCTTGTGAGCTTTTGACAATAATTTTGGTAAATAAGCGAATTTACTCAAAATAGTAATAAATAAGCGAATTTATTACATTTTTTCAATAATATCAGTAAATAAGCGAATTTACTCCAAATAGTAATAAATAAACGAATTTATTACATTTTTTCAATATTTTCGGTAAATAAGCGAATTTACTCAAAATAGTAATAAATAAGCGAATTTATTATTTTTTTTCAATAATTTCAGTAAATAAGCGAATTTACTCAAAATAGTAATAAATAAGCGAATTTATTACATTTTTTCAATAATTTCAGTAAATAAGCGAATTTAGTCAAAATAGTAATAATAAGCGAATTTATTACCTTATTTCCAGTCAAAAGAAAACTTATTCCAAAATACTAATACTAATTTATTTGCTAAGTGTTTTGATAAATAAGCGAATTTATTTTCGATTTCAGTTTCGAGAGCCTTTGCTCTCTAAAATTTGCTACGCCCATTGGTTAATGAGGAGCTCATGGCTCTGGATATGAAAGCCTCGGAAAACGATTCAAGCATACTTTAATTGTCGTCTTACTCAAACTCAATCAAAGTGGGTGCTAACTGTAGACACCTAATTTAGTCCCCTGTCCCGCGGCAGGACTCTATGATGATTAAAAAACTCATTTCTCTAGAAGATTGGATAATCGAGTATACTTGGGCTTAAAAATAAATCTCATTCTTATTTCACGGACCTTTTTATCCAAATGCCTCTTTTACTATTTTAAATAAATGAATAAAATAATAATAAATAAAAAAAGGATGTTTCAATATATAATGCGGTTAATTTAGTCACGCTGACAGGTCAGCGTGACTAAGCTAACAGCGCTACCCTGGTAGCGTTGTAGTGTTCCCTGCGCTACTAGGCCAGCGCGATTCGGCGTACCACACTAGCAGCCCAGCGCGATTAGGGTTCCCACGCTGTTATAAAAACCCTCATTTCCTTCGTTTCTCAACACATTTTTGTAACTCACTTTCTTCCTCATACTTAATTAATCCGATTATTGCTTTTAACAACCTTTTTTTTATTATAATTATTTATTATTTTATTTGCTATTTATTTTACTAAAAAGTGGCTACAAATTTTAATAATATCGAAACAATAATTCGAAACTCCGCCCAAATTAATACTCAACGAAGACAATCTTCAAAGGAGAAGTGGTACGTTTCCTAAGAGCCTTAAAAATCATGTTTATTGACTTTTAAGCTGTTGTTTCACTATTTGTTTACTGCTTTATCACGTTATTGTTGTTAAAGGACTTAAAATTGATTGTTTGCAACGCTTAATCAAGATAATTATTTCGGACGAATCTAATCATGTTAGGCTCCCTAAACTGATTTTAATAACGGTTTGAGTTATATTAATTAGTTTTTTTTGTGATTCACTAACAATTTAATGATTTTTTTTGTGATTTTTGTATTTGATATTTTTGTGTGATTCTAAATGTAATTTCTGTATGGTTAAGAGGAAACTAGTAATGGCCGCCTATGGGCTAACCCGACGCACTCCGTCGTGTTAGTACCTTCGCCCCCGAGTCCAATCTTTGGTTCGCTCGACCACAACTTGGAGTCATCCCCATAGGGATCGGAGAGGATTTCCGTGCAATTTAGACAAACGTCCCTTATTCGAGTCCTATTCGTATCTAATCTAAATATACGATTTATGAGTTTAGTTCCTAAAACTCATTGGCGACTTCTTACTAGCATCGTCCGTATTTGTATATTATTATCACTCGAAATAAAAAAAGATAATAAAAAAAAAAACACAAAAATAGCGTAGAGAGACAGACTTTGTCACGCTAACGTCGCAGCGTCACAAAGTTTGTCGCGCTGCACCTGCAGTGTGACAAGTTTTGTAGCGCTGCACAGTCAGCGTGATAAACTCTGTTACGCTACCACGCTAGCGCGACTGAAATTCCTGCGCTCCTGTTTTTTTGCAAAATACTTCTAAAAAAGTCCATTTCACTTTTTCTTAAGCCAATTTTTTAGATCTAACTCGACCTATAGACGGCTTGGGAAAGGTGACCAAAAAATTTGGGACCCTAAAATCCGGGGCCCCTACAATAACCGTTGCAAAAGGTTTAATTTGATAAAATAAAAAAAAATTAACCGTTGCAAAAGATGTTCACTTTATTTCTACAACATATCCTATTATTTTCTTGCCTTCCTTTACTTCCCCTAAACCCCAAATACAGAATTCATTTCCCTTCTTCCCTTCTTTCTCTCTCATCTTTCTACTGTATTTTGGTACTCTCAAAAATAATAATCCTAAAGCCCCAAACACACTATCTAACATACTACCATCTTCACTTTGGCGAAGATTCCGTCAATGGAACTCGTCAAAAATAACATTCATAAGATTAAAAGGCGGTGGTTATGGTAATTCGGTGAGTTTTATTGCTTAATTTTAGGTTTTGTTTCAAGTTTTCATTTTTAATTAGCTACACAAATTAACATTTGATTTTATTAGTGTATCAAATTGGTTGGATACTTGATGGAAATTAGGATTTGTTGCTGTTCATTCACTGAGTTTATTCGAACATGGAGTCACAAATGTAGAGCGAAAAGAGGAGCGGAAAAGAAAGAAAATGTAGATTCGAAATTGTGGGAGGAAACATGGATGCAAAATTCCAGAAGCAAAATACTCAAGGTATAATTTTTTTTGTTTTCAGTTTCTTCTTTATTGCAATTCGAATGTTCTAGGGTTCATTATTGATAAATTTTGATCATGCAACTAGCCTCTTCAAAGATTCGGTTTTGTTTCAAGTTATGTAATTTCGAGTATGCATTCTGATTTCTTTCATTTCAATGATTCTGAATTTTATACGAAATCTGAAATGTTTCTTTTTTATGTTTCTGAATTTTACACAAATGCAATTGTGTAAGTTTATCAAGAATACAGATTTTGAACAGTTAGAAATCCTGTTTTGAAAGATTGTGTTTCAATCATTTTAGAAATTAATATAGTTTATTAGGAAAAATTCTAATGATTAGAGCCACTCTATCAAAGCTATACATAATCAACTTGGAAACTCACTTGATGAATTGAAAATTACTGAACTTGATGTAACTATCTGGTGTTATCTCGTTCTCCTCTCGTCTTTGAGTGGATTTTCATTTTGATTTCTACTTTCCATGGGAGTCTGGTATCTACAAATAATATCAGGATACGTCTTTTGTGCTTCGCAAATACTATTACTTATTGCTTAAACATTATGAGCAAATCTACTACTTGAAAGCACAAGGTTGGTCTCCTACATCTGATACAACAACTCTGTGTGTGGTTATATCCTCTATTTGGTTTCCATAGCACTAAATTTGTTTTGTAGAGGTTTTGCAGGATGCCAGTGTTGCACTTGTTTTAGATCATGGATCGCCAAANGATCATGGATCGCCAAGAACGGCTGCTGCACCTTCATCGGATTAACCTGAAAATGTCAAGCAGCCTAGTGCAAATAATATAGGAACTGCATTTGAAGGTCTGTGTCTTCGTCAATATTGAATTGATCATCCTTAACATCTGCTGCTCAAAATCGTAAATAAGTTTCATTCAGTTTTTGATGTTGTTCTCGTTCTTTACTGAGATAAATGAAAACTGTTACCTAAAACTAATTTTAAATAACGGGCCAAATTTAGCTCGTTACCTAAACTAATTTTAATTGAATTTTATTTAATTATTTTTGTATTCAATGATTTTTGTTTGAGTTGATGTTAACTAATGGTAGTAATTTGTAGTCTACAATTAGGTTTTTCACCATCAGATCTTCCATTTGATTATTTTTTTTAGATACATTATTTTTGTTGGGTTTAAGCTCTTAATGAGATACCCTTCTCCTGACTGATGATTTTGAATAATATATGTTCAATCTCAAATTTCGTTCGATCTTCGATTGAGTGATATTTCTATTTATTTATCAAACTAATTTCACTTGGTTTTGTTTGTAATATTACAGATAACCAAAGTCTTGCAGGCTCTACTACTATATGGATAATGGTAGCAATGGTGAAATTCCATAGAATGCCAATGAACGTAATTTCCTTCTTTTTATCACTAGATGCACTTATTGACTTTGTTTGTAAATGAGCTACTATTCGACTACTTGAGTAGCTAAGAGTATTTGCTATTTGTTTTATTAATTTAACTTTAGATGGTGGTAAAATCTATAAGTTGACCTTGTTTTACTTTTTTGGTTAAAGAGCTCATTGATGTCAAATTCATATGATTTTAGTGGCTATGATTTTGTCATTTTCATGGAGTTTGATCAATATTCTCATCTGCTTGAATTATTTCACACTATAATTCTTGTAAGTTTCTTTGATTGTTGATATACTAGGATTGGCTAAGTCTCACTAATTCACTTTGATGTAGGATACTAGCATTATTTATTATGTGTGGTGTCACTAATTAGCCGCAAGCTGCTTGATTTCGATATGTAGATGTATCCTTGCTTAAGGTTTGATACTTTGATGAATGTTTTCCGCTTTTAGATTACATTCATAAATTTGAATGTACATGAATAGTGTTGAATCTTGAATAGAAGTCAATAGAGAGACTAAATACGGAAAATTGAATTGTAAAATCAACAGCTCACTATAGAAAAGTTGAAGTCTAACTTTGATTTGTTGTCTCTGTGTACTATCAGGTTGATGATTACATACGATTATAAGGATATTAACAAACAGCAACAAGAGCTTGATCACACATTAATAAAGTATGTTTGCACTCTAATATTCTTGTATTTAGTGATTCTAATTCATAGCTTAGAATACAAAGGGTTAAAACTTGAAAGGGGAGGGACAAAAAAGGGGAAGTTACACTAAATCACGTGCAGCTTAATTATTGTTTGTTGTTTACACTGTAACCAAATCAATCAACCAATTACATCAACATCAAAGTTTTAATGAATACTTGATTAAGGTCTTATGATTTAGGTATGCGTCATTATTGTTTATAATGATATTTTCATTTGAATACTATATTTTTGGGTTGGTCACCAGTATTTTGGTTAGATGCACTACCAGCTTGAACATCATGATCAATAAATTATGATAGTGAAGACTGATCAACATAAGTGGTTACAACTTTTATGTTTTTGCTGAGCAACACGCAAGGTTGAATCAGGCAATGCGGATACATCTGAAGGCTAAGCAGCAAAGTCGACATAAGTAGCAGGGGACTTTCAGGTAATTACCGCAGAGAAGAAATCAGCTTGCGAAGAAAGTGAAGGGAGCTTCAGTAAAACCAATTAGTATTAAGTGGTAGTGGATACGATTCTATAATTGAACAGATAATGTGTACAATTGTAATTATTCATAAATTCATTGACTTATTATTGTTATTGTTATCATTATCATTATGATTTTATTGTTATTAATTTACTATTAATTTTTTTTTTTACTAAAAATGACTTTTAGCAATGGTTACAAAAAAGGGCGTTGCAATAGCTCAATATAACAATTGCAAAATACCATAACTTATTGCAACGGTTCAATTCAAACCGTTGCAAAAAGGTTTAATAACCGTTGTCAAAAGTTATTACAAAGGTTCAACTACAACCGTTGCAAAAACTACCCATAACCGTTGCCAAAAAGCTATTGCAACGGTTCAGCTGAAACCGTTGCAAAAAGTCCCAATAACCGTTGCAAAAAAACTTTTGCTACGCCAAAGAATACAACGGTTATGTAACCGTCGCAAAAGGTTTTTGCAACTGTTTTTTGCCCTTTTGCAATGGTTTTTGGGGGGTTGCAAAAAGTGTTTTATGTAGTAGTGTCAATTAACGCTCACTAATCAATTCATTGGCATTCATTGAACTAGGGCTAACTAATTCTCTCGAACTTAGACTCCCTCAAAACTCCTTTACCGGCTCTCGCTTGCATAAATTCGTTTTTGCCTATTATTCAGTGGTCTAATTCTGGTAATCTTACCTCTCGGCCTCGATTTCAACACTAACCTAACTTACAACTAAATCAAGCCACAATTTAATTGCAATCGCTAGAAATCAATAATAGGAATTCAATTAGAAGCCAGGAACTAATTAGAAAACATAAATTAAATTCAAACCATGATCATAGATCCCCTAACCCTAGAGAAAACGATTACTCACTCATAATTAAGGGAACAAAAGCAAAATTGAAATCAAACAACATGATCATGAACAAAGAATTAATTAAAACTAAATTAATTACTAATAAAACTAAATTAAGAACCAAAATAGCAAAACTAATTAATCTAAACTAAGAAATTAAAGAGAATCATGAAATTAAAAGAATTAAAAAGCATAAGGAAAGAGATTACCAAAACTTAGTTTGTTCCCTGCGCCCGCAACCCTTGTGGTTTGCCAATTTTGAAGCCGCTGATCTATATTGCGGGCGCATAGATCAAAGAAGCTTTCAAGGCTGCGCCCGCATGAACAATGATGAACGACATTTTGATGATCTTGCTTGAGTTCTTTGCTCGATTCTTCGAATCTCATTCGTGGCTTCTCATAACTTGCCACGCATTCCGAGGCAAGCATATTTTGACTCGTTTTAGCCTCCAATGACTTCATAACTCTCTATTACGCTCCTGTAATATATAAACAAAACCGAAAACCATGCATAATAACCGAAAGAGTATAATATAACCGTAAAAGGTTCTAAAAGTCAACCAAAGATGCTAAAACCGTTCCAAAACATAACTTAACATCGAAATACGATATTTAATCAAAACAAAGCCACAAACTTAACTATTTAGCATAAGAATCAACCGAAAATGAGGGAAAACACAACATAAAACACGTATATAAAGTATCAAGTGAAATAGAGCTATGCTTGTAAAGTTTTTAAGTTTCAATGTTGATAAGTGGTTGAGTTATGCTTAGTGCATTTGTTTGGAGCTTAAAAAAATGAAAAAAAAATGAAAAAAAGAGAAAAACAAAAAAATTCCCAAACAGTTAGTGTTCATGGTAGTAAAGCAAAAAGGGGTTTGTATATAGTTGCTTTGGCTCCTTATTTGTGTGTAGTAATTGAGTTGGGGGAAGCATTTGCCCCTTGGTTTGGTTTGACTTAGCTCTTTTTTTGTAAAGTTTCACTTGACTAGGAAGAGCACCACGGCTAAATTTCTTTTCCTACCTACCTTAAGCCTAATGTTACAACCCACAAGTCTTTCTAACTCTAGATGGTTGAGTCGTATAATGGAGGAAGCCATGAGTATTTTCCTTGAGACATGTGCCTTTGAGGTTGGGGAGGGATGTTTTGGTATGGAGTGAGAGATGTTTTGTCACAATTGATTGGGCCCTCAAACACTCATTTGTGATCACTCTTTCGGGGATGAGATAGCTTGCTTACGCTCTTGGGCATGACGGTAGAGCACACATTAGCGTCCCTATAATCTCTATCTTGGTCCTTGGTTGAGAAATGTTGATTTTTGAAAACCTTTGCTTTGGTTGGATTTAGAGTTGTGGGTTAATCTCTTTGGAAACCTTCACGAGAGTACACTCGTTCTTTTAAGCGATTAGGAGGTTTAAATGGCTTGTCATTTACGCTAAAAGTGATTGTGATTCCTACGACAGTGAGTATAGGTTATATTGCTTTCTAGAGTAGTTTTTCTTATTTTTTTTTCTTTTCCCGAGGACGGGCAAAGGTTAAGTGTGGGGGAGTTTGATAACACCATTTTATACCCATATTTCTATGTTAAATTTGTGTGTTTTCATCTTACTTTTCCCATAGTTTCAACCTTTTTGAGCCATTATGCTTTATACTTTGCTATTGTTCTTCTCGGGTGTATTTTGCTTTGTTTTTGTAGGTTTTAGGTGCTTTTGCTAGGATTATTGGAGATGCAAGTAGAGCTAATTAGATATTGATCAAAGAATGGATAAATCAAGGCGTTTATGTTGGGGAAAAGCTTCAAAAGAGTTGCTCATGAAGACCTACCGCAACGTGGTTGTGGAAATGACATAGTTTGCCACAACCTAGTTGTGGCCATTTGTTTTTGAAGTATTTTGAAGCAAAAATAAGCCTACTCCGCACCCTAGTTGCGGCCTAATATCACATGCCACACCCCCGTTGCGGCCTTTTCTTTGATGTAGACAACTCTTCATATTCCTAGCATCTAAATAGGTTTTTTTAGGAGTTTTTCATTCTAACTTCGACACATACTTGAATATCAGTTTTTTAGAGAAAAAAGCTTTTAGTTCTCCTTAGTTTTGTGGCACACATTCTCAACTTTGGTTATTTGACATTGTTTTGGCAATTTCATCAAATCAAGTAATTTTCTTCTCTTCTCTATTCTCTTTTTATTGTTGTTAATCATGCTTTCTTTTAATTTTTGTCTTGTTTATTCAACAATTATGTGTGAGTAGTTTTTAGTAATCTAGGGTTAGGTCAAGCCCTAGCCATGATTGATTCTTGAGCAATTTTGTAAAATCCCCAATTTAATTGTTGATTGTTCATGCTTAATTGATTGTGCTTATGCCAATACTAGATTAGGGATAATTGGTATTGTTATGGATTCATTGTCTTTCTCACAATGGGAATTGGGTATTGTTGAATTTGGATATTTCAATTAAGAACATGCAATTCTCCACGGGAGTAGGTAGAAGGAATTGTAAGAAAGTTAGGGTTTTGTGATTAAAGTCTTTGATTTGCATGATACCATGGAAGTAGGTTTGATTGCAAATTAAGGAAACCATAGATACTCGGGAGAGGTTTGTGGTATTTTATAAGGTTACCTTTTCTCTTGAACAATTAGTCGATTAAATTGGGGTATGAATTGTGATATGTGCGGTTTTTATTGTGTTTTTCCCCTTGTTTCGGGCCAATTTTATGCTTAATGGTTGTTATTCTGGCTTGATTTTAGCTCATTGGATGTTTCTTTAGCTATTTTGAAGTGTTTTGCCAAGTTTGATCGATTTCCGGCAATTTTAGAGCTTTTTAGTTTGATTTTATCGTTTGCGGTTGTTATGCTCAGTTTTGGTGTGTTTTGTTATTTCAGGAGCACGGAAGCCGAGGCTCGGAACGAAGCCGGAAAGCTTGGACGGGATAAGAATGAAGATGCATGGAAGTGCGTGCCAAAAAGCTACGGAAACAAGTCTTGAAGAAATCATGAAGAAATAAGAAGAAAAGAAAAGAACAGTCTTCTGAGTACTTTATGCGGCCGCATAAAAGTCCTATGCGCCCGCATTTAAAGAAGAATTCAGCTGTAGAGGGCTTCTTGGAGGTTGATGCGGGCGCATAAATCTCCTATGCGCCCGCATCAACCTTTTTTCCGGGATTTTTATTTTCCTTTTATTTTCTTCGTGCTTTGACTTTGTAAGCCCAATTTTGGGTACTAAAGGCACGACTTTCTAGGCAAAATAACCTGATGCTTTTCATAATTTAGAATTACTCTCTTAGGTTTTATTTTAAACACTTTTTCTCTCTCAAAATTAATTTCGGAATTAGGGTTTTGTTCTCAACAATAAATTTCAATTCAATTCAAGTTCTTCAGTTTGTTCTTCAATTTGGTAATTCTTTTGCTTTTATTCTTTTTACTTAGTTTAATTTATGCTTTTTAGTTTCATTAGTTTAATTAATTTAGCTAATTGTTGGTGTTAATTAGTTTAATTGTCAATTTGTCAATTACTTCTTGTATCTAATTATGAATTCTATAATTATGTTTGCTTTGATTTTCATGTTCATGAGTGAGTAGTCAAATTTCTAGGGTTAGGGAAACCTTGACTAATTAATGGACTAATTAAATTAGATTGTTTCAATTCTGCAATTAGTAGTCAAATTCCTGTTATTGGGTTTTTCGTTTACAATTGAATTGTGCACAGATTTAGTTGTAATTTTGGTAATTGTTGAATTTGATGCCGAGAGGTAAAAATACCACAATAAGACCACTGAATAATAGGCGGAATTAGTCTAGGCATGAGCGAGAGTCGCTAGATGAGTTTCGAGGTAGTCTAAATTCGAGAGAATTAGTGAGCCCTAATTTGATGATAATTGTGAGATTGAACGATCTTTGTTAGTGAATCCATTAGTTGTTCTTGGTGACCCGAATGACCCTAGGCTTCATTTATTGGTTTTAATCTTCGTCATTTCCCGTAATTGATTAGTAGTTAATTAGTAGTCATTTAGTTAATCAACATTTCTCGACCAAGGCTCTTTGTACGGTTTAAGCTTTTTAGAACTAATAGAGTTTAATTGCTTCCCTGAGGATTTGATCCTTACTTCCCTAGCTACATTAGTTAGTGTCGTTTGGTTTATTTTTGATAGGTGTGCGACAGCCTCATCAAATTTTGGCGCCGTTGCCGGGGAGGCAATTTTTAATTCTGTTAGTCGGGTTTATACTGTTTTCTTTTTATTTTTCTTAGTCTCAAAGAACTATTTAGTTCTTTGGGCTGTTTCTTATCTTTGCTCGGAGTTTCTATTGTGTGCAGGTTCATAGGTTTATGCAAAACGACCACGAGCCTGATACTTTCATTTTCCCTGAGCCCGAGCGAGTATTTTTGAAGCGGTTGAGACGTAGTAGACGCCGAATTTTTCTTCCCCGATTTGTGGAGGAAACTGTTTATGACTTGTCTCAGTTTTTCGAGTTCACCTTTAATCCGCTGTTTGAAGGGTATTTAGAGGTTGAAATGGCTGCCGCAGGAGAAGGACAAGGTAGAGGACCACCACCTCCACCACCGCCACCTGCGGCCCGTTCATTGAGAGACTATTCCTTGCCTAGTACGGAGTCTATGGCTGGAGGTTATTCAGTACCTGATACCGATGCTGCTAACTTTGAACTGAAACCGGCTCTTGTGAACATGGTTGAACGAAATCAGTTTTCAGGGACATTGAAGGA
>PYUH01000143.1:475426-488521 GCA_016808085.1 Suaeda aralocaspica
GGAGGATCCGAATTTAACTTACAGAATTTCCTTCAATACTGTGTACTATCAAGCAAATGAAGTTTCTAAGGACTACATCAGAAGGCGAATGTTCCCATTTTCGTTGAAGACAAGGCTAGAACCTAGTTGAATGATCTCAATATGGCTACCATTAATTGTTGGGAGGATTTATGATATGTGCGTTTTTATAGTGTTTTTCCCTTGTTTCGAGTCAATTTTATGCCTAGTGGTGTTATTCTGACTCTATTTTAGCTCATTTGATGTTCTTTAGCTAATTTGAAGTGTCTCGCCAAGTTTGATTGATTTTCGGCAATTTAGAGCTTTTTAGTTTGATTTTTATCATCCGCGGTTGTTATGCTCGGTTTTAGTTTGATTTTTAGTTTGATTTTCGGCAATTTCAGCACCGGAAACCGAGGCTCGGAATGAAGCCGGAAAGCTTGGACGGGATAAGAGTGAAGATGCATGGAAATGCGTGTCAAGAAGTAAAGAAGTCTTAAAGAACTCATGAAGAAATAAGAAGAAAAGAAAGTAAAATAAAGCTTCTGAGGTACATATGCGGGCGCACAAAAGACATATGCGGGCGCATTTAATGAAATCAGCAGCTGAAGGGCACATTGGAGGTCTGATGCGGGCGCATAAACTCCTATGCGCCCGCATCAGACGTTTTTCCGGGAATTTTAATTCTTTTATTTTCTTCGTAGTTAGGCTTTGTAAGCCCAACTTTGGGTACATTAGGCACGACTTTCTAGCAAGACAAACTGATGTTTCATAATTAGAATTACTTCTTAGGTTTTAGAATTAAGTACTTTTCTCTCTCAAATAATTTGGGAAATTAGGGTTTTGTTGACAACATTAATTTTCAATTCAATTCAAATCTTCGATTGTTCTTCAATTTGGTAATTCTTCTGTTTTTGTTCTTTTTTTAGAATTTATGCTTTTTAGTTTCTTTAGTTTAATTAATTTAGTTAATTGTTGATGTTATTAGTTTAGTGTCAATTATTTCATGAATTCAATTATGAACTTTACAATTATTCCTACTTTAATTCCATAATCATGAGTGAGTAGTCTAATTACTAGGGTTAGGAAAACTTGATTGATCAATGGACTAGTTAAATTAGGTTGTTTCAATTCCACAATTAGTAGTCAATTTCCTATTATTGGTTTCTTTGTTTACAATGAATTGTGCGCAGATTTGTTGTAATTCTGGTAATTGTTGAATTTGTTGCCGAGAGGTAAAATACCACAATAAGACCACTGAATAATAGGCGGAATTAGTCTAGGCATGAGCGAGAGCCGCTAGATGAGTTTCGAGGGAGTCTAGATTCGAGAGAATTAGTGAGCCCTAATTTGACGATAATTGTGAAGTTGAACGATCTTTGCTAGTGAATCCATTAGTTGTTCTTGGTGACCCGAATGACCCTAGGCTTTTATTGGTTTAATTCTCGTCATTGCCTAAAAGAAAAGATGATTGTTCATCGGTTAGTTAGTCAATTCCAACCAAGGCCCTTTACACGGTTTAAGCTTTTTAGAACTAATAGGGTTCAATTGCTTCCTGAGGATTCGATCCTTACTTCCCTAGCTACATTAGTTAGTGCTGTTTGGTTTACTTTTGATAGGTGTGCGATAGCCTCATCAAATTTTGGCGCGTTGCCGGGAGGCAATTTTATATTCTATTAGTCGGGTTTATACTGTTTTATTTTTATTTTCTTAGTCTCAAAGAACTATTCAGTTCTTTGGGGCTTTTTGTTATCTTTGCTCGGAGTTTCATTGTGTGCAGGTTCATAGGTTTATGCAAAACGACCACGAGCCTGATACTTTCATCTTCCCTGAGCCCGAGCGAGTGTTTCTGAAACGGTTGAGACGTAGTAGATGCCGAATTTTTCTCCCCGATCTGTGGAGGAAACTGTTTTGACTTGTCTCAGTTTTTCGAGTTCACCTTCAATCCGCTGTTTGAAGGATATTTAGAAGTTGAAATGGCTGCCGAAGGAGAAGGATAGGGTAGAGGACCACCGCCTCCACCACCACCGCCACTGCGGGCCGTTCATTGAGAGACTATTCCTTGCCTAGCACGGAGTCTATGGCTGGAGGTTATCAGTACTGATACCGATGCTGCTAACTTTGAACTGAAACCGGCTCTTGTGAACATGGTTGAACGAAATCAGTTTTCAGGGACATTGAAGGAGGATCCGAATTTAAACACTTACGAATTTCCTTCAATACTGTGATACCATCAAGCAAATGAACGTTTCTAAGTATTACATTAGAAGGAGAATGTTTCCGTTTTCATTGAAAGACAAGGCTAGAACCTGGTTGAATGATCTCAATATGGCTACCATTAATGTTGGGAGGATTTAGCTCTTGCTTTTCAGAGGAATTACTACCCACCACAAAGAACTGCTTTATTGAGGAGCCAAATTACTAACTTCAATCAGGGACGGATGAGTCATTATATGATGCTTGGGAACGGTTTAAGGAGTATTGAGAAGTTGTCCTCATCATGGGCTTGAGAAATGGTTCCTAGTTCAATCATTCTACAATGGTTGGGTAATGAGAGTAGGCTTTGTAGATTCTGTTGCTATGGTCGATTTATGAACCAAGAAGTCAACGCTGCATATGAATTGATTGATGAAATTGCCACTCAGAATTCACAGTTTGGTAACCTTAGAGGGGATTCCAGAAGGGTGGGAAACATGTAGTTGATGATAAGTATGAGAGTTTAGCTGCACAGATAAACGCCATAAGTCAGAAGCTTGATAAGATTGGTACTACACTCCCCCACCATCACCTGTAGCTGCACTTTCGGGATGCACTGATCCTTTCTGTGATTCATGTGGTTCTTTCGGTCAAATTCCAGTCTTGTACTAGTTCAGTAGAGCAAGTATGTGCCTTCAAGCCTACAAAAAACAATCCATACTCTAATACATACAATCCGGGCTGGAAGGATCACCCATACTTTTCTTACAAGAACAACAGCAATGTCCAGAATCCTCAGCAAGCCATGCCACTCAGCAGGCACCCCAACGATCAGAGCTACGTACCACCACACCCACAATTTCAGCAGCCACCACTACCAGCACCCCATTCCACCTCAACCTAGTGGAGAAAATCTCGGAGTTGAAGAATATGATGTTGCAAAATGCAGAAAAATATGGAGGCGATGCAGGCTCATAAAAGCACTTGGAAATTAGATAGCTCAGATTGCGCAATCAAATGCTCAAAGGCAACCAGGCCACCTTCCATCACAACCCACACCCCTAGCATCACAGGCATCACAGATCCCCCGAGGGACCATGTCAATGCCATTACCTTGAGAGTGGAGCTGCTTATGAAGCCCGAAAATACCTACTGATAATGTTAATTCTGATGTTTCAGGTGGAGCTGAGAAGACCAGTGATGTGGTGATTGAAGATTCAGAACAGTTCCAGATAAGGAGGCTGAAGCACCTAAGGAGAAGGTAGATGACACACCGGTTGATACTATCCCGAAGTCACAGGTTAGGTTGCCCTTTCCGAACAGGTGACCAGGAGTAAGAACGATAACCATTTCAGTAAATTTTTAGCTATTGTTAAGAATCTGTCAAGTTACTGTTCCATTTACTGATTTGATCACTCAAGTTCCTACTTACACTAAGTTTTTGAAAGACATTTGAGCAGGAAACGTGAATGAGTGTGGTGGAGACCGTAGCACTCAGGGAGGAGTGCAGTGCCATATTGCAAAACAAGTCACCACCGAAACTAAAGGACCCAGGAAGTTTTTCTATTCCCTGTAAATTGGCCCCCTGTTTATGACAAAGCTTTAGTGATTTAGGAGCCAGTGTTAGTGTTATGCCACTGTCTTTTGTAGAAAGCTTGATATGGGTGCTTTGAAGGTCCTAACATTACCTTGCAGATGGCAGATAGGACAGTAAAATACCTTAAAGGTATTTTAGAGGATGTCCCGGTGAGAGTCGGGAAATTCTTCATCTCTGTTGATTTTGTTGTGTTAGACATGGATGAAGATGCACACATCCCAATCATTCTTGGTAGACCTTTCTTACACACTGCAGGTGCTGTTATCGATGTCAAAAATGGTAGCTTGACCTTGTCTGTAGGAGATGATAAAGTTACCTTTAATCTTAATGCTGCTCTTAAAAGTCCAATGATGGAACAACATGTATATATGCTATCGATGTCATTGATGAGATTGTATTGATGATATGCCTCGATCTACTACAAAAGATCTTCTGGAGGCTGTTGTTTGTCTTGATGTTGATGCAGGTGATGGTACAATCGATGCTGATGCCTTAGTCCAGGATCTTACTGGTGAGGAATTGAACTCGGAAGAGAGCTGGAGATTTATGAGTTATCTCAAGAGGTCTGTTCTTAAAGAGGTAACCAACCTGAGATGAAACCCCTCCCCTCTCACTTGAAATGCTTTTCTCGATGAAAGGAAGTTGTACCCCGTCATTGTTAGTGCTTCTCTTAATGATAATCAATTAAATAAACTTTTATGTGTACTTAAAGCTCATAAGAAGCTATTGGCTATACTATTGATGATTTGACCGGTATTAGTCCTGATTTTTGTATGCATAGAATTCATTTAGAAGAGGGTCACAAACCTGTATCTAGGGTCACAGACGTTTGAATCCTAACATGCAGGAGGTCGTGAAGAAGGAAGTCCTAAACTTCTAGTGCAGGTATTATTTACTCGTTGCCTGATTTCCAGTGGGTAAGTCCCGTACAGGTAGTCCCTAAGAAAGGAGGGACAAAGGTTGTTCATAATGAAAAAAATGAACTAATCCCTACTAGAGTGTCACAGGATGGAGGATGTGTATTGATTACCGAAAATTGAATGTTGCAACTAAAAAAGACCATTTCCCCTTCCTTTTATTGATCAAAAGTTGAAAGATTAGCTAAAAATAAGTATTTCTGTTATCTTGATAGATATTCGGGTTTTTTCAGATCCCCATCCATCCTGATGATAGGGAGAAAACGACTTTTACATGTCTTATGGTACTTTTGCTATACGTAGGATGCCTTTTGGATTATGTAATGCACCTGCCACTTTCAACGTTGCATGATGGCATTTTTTCTGAGTTTCTAGAGTCTATTATGGAAGTCTTCATGGATGATTTTAGTGTTTACGGCTCTGATTTTGATTCATGTTTGACTAATTTGACTAAAGTTCTCGAAAGATGTGAACAGGTGAATTTGGTTTTAAATTGGGAAAAGTGTCATTTCATGGTCAATGAAGGAGTAGTTTTGGGACATTTGGTCTCCGAACGAGGCATTGAGGTGGATAAGGCAAAAATACAGTAATTCAGCAACTGCCACCTCCAGTAAATGTAAAAGGGGTAAGAAGTTTTTTGGGTCATGCTGGTTTTTATCACAGGTTTATAGGATTTCTCTAAAATTGCGAAACCACTAACTCAATTGCTGCTAAAAGATGCTGAATTCAAATTCACTGACGAGTGTCTTGAGTCCTTTAATATGATAAAAAACGCACTAATTTCGGCACCCATTATACAGTCCCCTGATTGGAATTTACCTTTCGAAATAATGTGTGATGTAGTGATTTTGCAGTGGTGCGGTTTTAGGACAAAGGAAAGATAAGTTTTGCACGCTATTTATTATGCTAGTAAGACTTTAGATGAAGCTCAAGTTAATTATGCCACCACGGAAAAGAGCTGCTTGCTATAGTTTATGCCTTAGATAAATTTCGTGCTTATCTGTAGGTTCGAAAGTTATTGTTTATACTGACCATGCAGCTCTTAAATATTTACTTGGGAAGAAGGAAGCCAAACCGAGGCTTATTCGGATGGATTTTGCTGCTTCAAGAGTTTGACTCGAAATTCGTGATAAGAAGGGAGCAGAGAATGTGGAGCTGACACTTATCGAGATACGGTATGATGATGGGGAGATCTCTACCCCCATTGACGATTCTTTCCCTGATGAACATCTGTTTGCTGTTTGTGTGCATTCCCCTTGGTTTGCTGATTTCGTAATTATGTTGTAGGAGGTGTTTTACCTTCCGATTTGACTTATCAGCAGAAAAAGAAATTTTTGCATGATGTTAAACGATACTTTTGGATGATCCTAACTTGTTTCGTGAGTGTGCAGATGGTTTATACAGGAAATGTGTTCCGGAATGGGAAGTATATGGTGTCCTTCACCATTGCCATTCATCACCTATGGAGGTCATGCTGGACCCTCCAAGACGATGTTCAAGGTCTTAGAATCAGGTTTCTATTGGCCACGATCTTCAGGACGCGAGAGCCTTTATCATGTCTTGTGATTCGTGCTAACGAAAAGGTACATCTCACAAAGGCACAAAATGCCTCAAACAGGTATATTGGAAGTTGAAATTTTTGATGTTTGGGGTATTGACTATATGGGACCCTTCCATCTTCTAATGAAACCGTTACATTCTAGTTGCTGTGGATTATGTTTCTAATGATGGGTGGAAGCTCTTGCTTGCCCCATTGTGATTCTAATACGGTTTGCGGTTGTTTAAGCAGGTTATTTTTCCTAGGTTCGGAGTCCCTAGAGCTGTCTCAGTGATGGGGGGAAGCATTTCCATGAGAAAAGGTTAGATAAGCTGCTGAAAAAGTACGGTGTTTACCATAGAAACAGGACTAGCATACCACCCACAGACAAGCGGCCAAGTTGAGGTTTCTAATCGCGAGATAAGTCTATCCTCGAGAAGACAGTTGCAAAATCGAGAAAGATTGGACTAACAAGTCCATGATGCTCTATGGGCATATAGGACGGCTTTCAAAACCAATTGGCACTTCACCGTTTCGGTTAGTTTATGGTAAAGCATGTCACCTTCCGGTTGAGTTAGAAATAAAGCATACTGGGCAGTAAAGGAATTGAATATGGATTGCCAAGCTGGCGGGAGAAAAGCGACTTCTTCAACTAAATGAGCTCGATGAATTCCGTTTAGCTGCATATGATAGTGCAAAAATATATAAAGGAAAGACTAAGAGGTGGCATGACAAAAAGAATCGGAGAAGGGAATTTCAAGTTGGTGATAGGTACTCTATTTAATTCCCGTCTCAGATGTTTCCTGGAAAACTGAAGTCCAGGTGGAGCGTCCTTTTTCGGTTACTATGGTGAGCAAATTCGGGTTCGTTGAAGTCCAAAATGATAAAGGTGAAAAGTTCAAGGTCAACGGACAACGATTGAAGCTCTATTATGAAGGTGATGCGGTTGGATTAGTAGAGAGGTGCAATTCTACAATCCCGATTCACATTGACCACTCCCGAGCCACGGTCAAGCTAATGACCTTAAACAAGCGCTTCTCGGGAGCAACCCGAGCTTTCTATCCCTCCTTAACTCTTTTTGTGTTTTTAGTTTATTTTCGTAATTTTTAGTTAGCTGTGTTTTTGTGTTTTTGCATGCTTTTAGTGTAGTTGAGTAACTAGAGGTTTTCGGTTGCATTCCGTAGCTAAAAAAAAAATCTAAGTGAGGGTCGAGGTAAGTAACAAGAAATTTCTAGAGGAAGAAAAAAGCATGAGTCGAGTAAATTGGGGCAGATGCGGGGCATAAGCATTTTATGCGGGCGCATCTGACCCCAGAAGGCCACAATTTTAAAAAAAAAAAGTAAGATGCGGGCGCATAAGGAATTTATGCGCCGCATCCTACCCACAGAACCCCATGAACTTTAACTACAGGGGTCAATGCGGGCGCATAAGTATTTATGGGGCGCATCAAAAACCCCAGTAACCCCATCCCTTGTTCTGTGCACTTGAGCGGGCGCATAAAACTGTTATGGGCGCATCAAGGCCCGAATTTGCATCGATTTTTTTATTTTGTTTTTCTCCTTTTTTTATTTTTTTCTTTTACTTCTTTATTCCTCTTATCCTCTCTCTCACTCCTCACCTCACAACTTCTTCTTCAACCTTCAACCTCCATTAAAACCTACCTCTAAAAACTTCTTTCTCTTTTATCTCACTCAATACTTCACCAAATTAACTCAAATTTTAACACAAGCATCCTCTACTCCCTCAACAAAAACCCCTCAATCAATTTTCGAAAACTTTTGCAATTGGGGCTAATAGGGGCGCGCGAAATTCTGCAATTTTGGGGCGTTTTTTCGACTAATTTTACACTATTTGGGCGTTTTTCTACTTTTCTTCCATCTCTTCATCTATTAAGGTATAAATCTAACTTTAAGCAGTTTTAAAAAGTTTTCTTGAATTTTCATGGCGTTCACACTAAGGGTTCGTAGTTACAAGTTTAAATATAATTTTTCTTGAGTTTTATGCTTGTGTGATGTTGATAATTGTTGTTTAAGTGTTATTAAATTTCAATCTCAAGTTTATTGACTTAGTAAAATTCATGCCTATTTTACAATGGTGAACAATGCTTTGGGTTCTTGAGTCGATAATATTATTGTTTGACTTGCTAAATTTTAGAATTAATTTGTGTGACAATGCCATGGAAGTTTGATTATTTCCTTCCCTCTAGTATAGTGTTACTTGATAAATATGATGTTTTGAATTAGTAGTTGAGGTTTAGAATGTTGGTAATAGTGGCATTTTCGGTTCATGAGATTTTGTTCTATTGAACTTATGTGAAGGCTTGGAAACGTGTGAAAATCTTGTTTTATGTTGAAAAACATTGGTTTTGGTGATTGTTGGTAGCCTCACGGCTTTGGCTATATCGATAAAATAGACGGGTCATGCCGAAATTTCTACTCAAATTATCTAATTGAAAGTTGTGTCATTGCATGAGCTTGTTTTGTTATGGGCTTGTCTTGATTTTTCCTATGGTTTAATGCATTCATTTCGATTTTCAGGAACCATGAGCTCTCAAGAACCTCAAGGAAATCACAGAGGACCGAGTCTTCTACCTCGCTCTAGGGGCAAACAAACCCGCAGGCTCTAGTTCGGGAGACCCCGCCCACCAACACGCCGCCAACAACAAGCCCGGTTCGAGAGACTGCAAAGGGCCCATCCGCCCTACCAGATTCTTTGACCGTAGCACCTGCGATGAGATGGGGATCACTGACCAACGTGGTCAAGATGCAGATAATTGGTTGGGGTGCATGGCTCGGAGTCACCCTGCTAGGACCTGATGGCGAACCAATGGCCCCACCCACATACCGGGAACTCACTCTGGAGTTTCCTCCACTTCAGGGTTATTGTACGGAACCCCAGTAACCCAACAGCTAGAACAGGGGTGGTCAGTTTCACCATCTTTGGCACCCATTATGAGCTTACCCTTCAGCAGTTCACGAAACACTTCTTCTGGGACCCGGACAAACCTGGTTTTTGTAGCTCTCGAGCACGGTTGGTCCAAACTACGTTGAAGCCTCTGGTGGCTCCGTATCACTGACGGTACCACCCCCTATGCCTCATCCACCAGTAAGACCTGGAGGTTCAACATGCAGCCCTCCGATACTCCTCCGGTTCATTACCTATTGCCTATTTCCCGAGGAGAGTTGGGGCAAGTCTATCCTGATGAGCTCAGACTCCTGTGGTTAGCTACTGAGGGATCCCATTTCGAGGCCGAGAATACAACTACGGGTTCTTCCTTGCCCATAGATTTGCTAAGATAGCCGGGGTGCCACAACACGGGGGGTTATTATTGTGGAGCATGATTACTAGTTGGCCTACCAGTTAGGCCATCGAGAAAACTTTGAAGGGTTGCACCCCATGAAGAAAACCCCTGATGGACATTCCCTCCTTGCGGACTGCCGGGTTCTGCAGAACATACACTAGAGGCCGGCATGAACGCTGGTATGGAATGTCCGAGAATTATCCTGGTGCTACCTTCCCAACGCCTTCACCTCCACCTACTACCTGGACCACCCGAAGGCGTAAACCCCTGGAGGATTCCCCCAGACCCCATCCACTAGCTGAGAGGACGGATGCCGAGAAGAGGGCCCTTAGAATGGCCCAAGTAATGCAGCAGGCGGGGGGTGTCCCTCAGGAGGACATTCCTCAACAACCCGCTCCGCCACTCCCACCTCCCCAGGGCGCTTTTGATATGACCCCTCTGATGAACCGCCTGGTGACGAAATGCATGCCTACAAACACTCAGCGGTTTCGAGCAATCACGGACATCGGTTTGACAGATTAGATGATAGTTCGCGGTCTCCGAATTGATGTGGATCACCTGCAGCGGATCCAATGGAGAGAGCACATGCATCATGTTGACCAGGGCCAGTGTAACCATTCCCAACCACCCCAACTGGCCACCCCAGTATGAACCCACAACATGGACCCCACCTCCACCTCTCCACCACTACTACTCCCAGTTTCCACCCTATGGCGGGGCCCGGGCAGCAGCAGGGCTATGCAGCTCCTATTCCCTTCCCATTTTATTTTTGTTATTTCCGGGACGGGACAATGTTGGCTTGGGGGGGACATTAGTTACTCTTGTTTAGATTGTAATGTTGTAAACAATTTGTTTTTTTTATTCTCTTTCATTTTTCTTTGGACTTGGTTTGTTTCTTTTCCTGCAGATATGACAATCGGAGCAGGGACTAGGACTTTGATATTGAATTTACGATTTTGGTTGATTTACATTGGGTTAGATGTTCCTAAACTCCGTTCTCCTTTTGCTGTACCTGGATGTTCTGGGGAATAGATGTTAGCCTTAGGTGTTTTTTTTTTTTTTTGCCTTCTAGTTAGTTTTTCTGCTTTCGTAGGACGTTACATGGTTGTACCGTTCCCTTAAGGCCGGGAGTTTACATGTAACCAAAAAAATGTACTGCTTTCCTAGTTTAATGTAGTCAGCTTTTAAAAGAGAATTCTTATTGTGATTGGCTAGCTGCTCGTCCCGGTTTTTCGTTGATTTGACTTTCATGTACCATTTACTTAATTTTTTTGAAACTTCATGATTCTTGTATCTGGATGAGTTTACTTATGTGATTTGCCGGGCATGACTTAGTCTTAAATTGCTAGCATTCTTGCATTTGTCAACTCTGTTTAACCTTGCTTGGGTCTTGGACTTGAACTGTGTTACGGTGAGGATTTGAGCCACTTTTGATCTTATAGGCTACAAATTGTATTCTTTTTATGTGTGCTTAGTTCCTGGTGCATTTATGATCTTGAGTTTGCCTTTGGACTTTAGTAACTTTTAATTGAAGTTTTGTTGCATGTTGCGCATGATAAGAGGCATTCAATTGTGTTAGAGCCTTCAGATACATTATTAGGATTTTCATGTGAACATTTTTTCCCTTGATCCCGTGTTTCTCAAGCCTATATCCCTCACAAAATTAACCGCATTACAACCCTTTTTAGCCTTGGTATTTGATAACATAGTGATGCCCAGCTTGGCTTGGGGGAGTCATGTTGTGGTGTTGATTGTTGTGATGGTGTGTTTGGAGGATTTGGTGAAATTGTGAATTTTAATGTACAGAGGTTCTATAAGTTTCCATTAAGGCTCTGCGTACCAATGACTGGAATTATGTTTTAAAACACAATGTGTTGGTTTCTAAATGTGATTTGGAATCCGGTTATGTACGTGTGATAGTTTGGTCTTAATGGCTAGCTATTAAGAGTCGTGAAACTAAAATGAAAAAAAAAAAGGCAATGGAATGAAAAGAAAGAAAAAGAAAGGAAAAAAAAAGGAAATTTTAAAAAAAAAAAAGGAAAAAAAATAAGTTGAAATTGAAGTAGCTGAATGAAAAGCTTGAATTCGGTTTATGTTGTGTTTGAATGAAAATAAAGGTGTGAAGGTGAATGAAATTTAAAAGTTTGGTTTGATTCGGGTGGAATTGGATGATGGGAGACATTGAGTTATTGTATGATGTGTTGGTGAGTCTCCGATGTTTTATATGCGTATACCCCGCATTTTCAGCCAAATTATCCCAAATTTATCTTACCCTTCACCCTAGTACGTTACAAGCTTATAAGTCCTCTTTGATCTTCATGTGCATGCTTTGGTTGATTGTGGAAGAGTCTTTTGCAAGGTCGTCGAGTATTAATTGCATTTCGAGTCGACTTTAGGATGAGTGTATACCTTTAAACACTTGCATGAGGGGTGAGATGTGGATTTGGGCTCCTCGAAACTGCATTTAAAACACTTTATTGCATTTGCATTCCATTTTTCTTATGGTTGGCGGTGAGGGTGAGCTAATTATTAGATGCTCATTGTGTGGAGTGATAACCCGTGAGCTACTCTAGTCCCATCGATTCATTAAACTTGCTCGGTTGGCTTTGTTTGACTTTTGCATAGGAATGTGTAGACATTTGACTTACTTTGATCTTA
Source organism: Suaeda aralocaspica (assembly GCA_016808085.1). Classification (NCBI taxonomy): domain Eukaryota; kingdom Viridiplantae; phylum Streptophyta; class Magnoliopsida; order Caryophyllales; family Amaranthaceae; genus Suaeda; species Suaeda aralocaspica. The sequence continues at coordinate 487,630 of PYUH01000143.1, forward strand.
GTAAACTCGAAGGATCTTGAGTTGTGATGCATATGTTTTTATGGGTGAAAGTCCATTACGTTATCTTTGCTCGGGACGAGCAAAGGCTTGGCTTGGGGGAATTTGATATGTGCGGTTTTTATAGTGTTTTCCCTTGTTTCGAGTCATTTTTATGCCAGTGGTTGTTATTCTGGCTTTTTTAGCTCATTTGAGTTCTTTAGCTAATTTGAAGTATCTCGCTAAGTTTGGTTGATTTCCGGCAAAATTTAGAGTTTTAGTTTTGATTTTTATATCCACGGTTGTTATGCTCGGTTTTGGTATGTTTGTAATCAGGCACGGAAACGAGGATCGAAACGAAGCCGGAAAGCTTAGACGGATAAGAGTGAAGATGCAGGAAATGCGTGTCAAGAAGTATAAAACAAGTCTTAAAGAAACTCATGAAGAAATAAGAAGAAAAGAAAGTAAAATAAAGCTTCTGAGGTTGCTATGCGGGCCGCTTTAATTACGAATCAGCTACAAGAACAACAGCAATGTCCAGAATCCTCAGCAAGCCATGCCACCTCAGCAGGCACCCCAGCAGATGCAGAGCTACGTACCACCACACCCACAAGGTTTCAGCAGGCCACCACTACCAGCACCGCCAATGCCACCTCAACCTAGTGGAGAAATCTCGGAGTTGAAGAATATGATGTTGCAAATGAAAAATATGGAGGCGATGCAGGCCATAACACAGCAATTTGGAAATTTCAGATAGCTGCAGATTGCCAACTCAACTCCTGCTCCTCAAAGGCAACCAGGCCACCTTCCATCACAACCCACACCCCCAGCATCACAGGCATCACAGAATCCCCCGAGGGACCATGTCAATGCCATTACCTTGAGGAGTGGAGCTGCTTATGAAGGCCCGAAAATA
>PYUH01000143.1:488546-506676 GCA_016808085.1 Suaeda aralocaspica
CATGCCTTGATCGTGCACGACTAGGGAACTTCAGCAACAATCCTACGAAAAAAATACTAAGGTCCAGCTCAACATTGACCCATACGATGATAAAGACTACACTAGAACTGGGAACATACACCATAGGGAAACCTACCCTAGCCATGGTGACGCCTCTGGCCCGCACAAAGCCTGTTTTGTCCTCCTATAAAAGCAGTGCGAACGCATTCAATATGTTTGATGACTTTCGTTTGTATTGTCCATAAGGCACCTGTCCATTAACACAAGTCCAATTCTAACATTACAATGAAAATGTCAGTATAATAATAATAACTAATAAACTAAGGTCGATCAAATATAAGGACAAAACCTAAGCTTACCAGTCGGACAATTCTCAGATTCCGATATAAGGAAACTTCCTTCTTCCTCTTACCTCAAGCAAATGGCACCTAGTGTCACAATCAATTCCGAAACATCAATGTATTTGATATTTCGCTCAGGAACTTGCCAACCCTCATATCATCATTTCTTTGCACATATAACACAATAAACAAAACAGATTCTTTAAAATGCAAATGCGTGAAAAAGGGAAGGAAAGGTAAGATACACCTAAACAATATGTTGGAAAAGGACATGCCTGAGCCTGGAACTCAATTTTTGTAATTAAACCCAGCAAAACCTAAACTCCCGAGCTTGAGGTCCTCTCTCAAAAATCATCCATAGGTATCAGGTAGAGGCCTTACTCGTCTAAATGAAACAGGTGCATCCCATGGGAGCTAAGGATAGGAGTAATAAGTTTCGACGAACAACACGTTCTCCCAAACCAAACAAGTTGTCGCTACAATCCGTTCAAAAAGGATCAATGGCTCTCCTTTAAGAATGTGCTGAAACGCTGCACTCCCATGGGACTAATCTCTGGTTGCTCGTCCCATGCACGAAAGATAACTACACAGAAGAAAAATTAAAAATCATATTATTGTATTTAAATATATATAATGTATATATAACATGGAGTCCTTACTTTGCTCTTCGGAAGGTTATAAATCGATTTGCGGTATTCGTCTGTTCTTTGATGAATGTTAAGCCGTCTCCCCAATCTGCAGCTCACACCGGAATCTCTTAGGTCGGGTGTCATTATTGGGGCAGATTAGGAAATGGTTCCAATCCACACCTGAAAAGAAAAGTTGAAAAGACAAATAAATAGTGGATAGCACATTGTAAAAAAATTGTTTCCTTTCCTCAACTCAGGAATCCTCTAGGAGCTGGGACACATTCTCTCTTTTAGCGGGACATCCATGACTCGGGATGTACTTACGATTTCAAGATATTAATGCCCATAATCCCGCTTCTCCCTTAGCAATAATCTTATTGCCTTTCAAATCTGACAATAATGGGATAAGAGCAAAGGCCACTCGTTGCCGCTTTGTCTGATTAAAAGGTACTACCATCAAATTAAAGGAAGATCCTAGCTCTTGAAGGAAGTGTGTTCCTGCCAATAATGTCTTCATTGGCTAGATGCATCCTACAATTCACTCCCCAAGGGAAAACTCGTCTCTACAATTTAAATCGAGTGTAGTTCGGCTTAATAAATCACCTATCATTGCTCTTTGCCTGTCAGTACTACTTCATTAGGGGATGATATCCATACCGCCAGGGTAGCCAGTATACCCATCCCATAATCGAAGGAGTTAGAGCCATCTCTCCATCTCCCCATTGGGAAATGAGTTTTAGATTTGTATCCCAAACCATTCCATCATCTCCCCTAAAACTAACCATCAGACATCCTTACTATCTCTCTTTCTCTATATCAGAGATTCTAATAAATTTGAAACCACTCACTTGACAACTCTTTGTATTTTCATCTAAGGTCATAAATTTACCAGCATCTTCCCCGTGAATCATATCGCGTAATATTCATCAACCTATACATTTCCACTTACATATTCTCTACAATTCGTAAAATATCGAAAAAAAAATATTACTTACAATTCCTCTTGATGCTCAGAAGATAATGATGATCAGGATCAGTTTCAAGATTCAATTATCCACTCAAGTGGGCTCCCTTCATCAGGTGTGGTACTCGATTCTTACTCTTATGAACGGTTTTTAGCAAGACCTACTACGGGTCATCCTGCTTCCCTCTCTCTCTCCCTCCATCTTGCTTCGTTTCTTAGGGAAGACATTTGCTGTAATTCCACAAACTAGGATAGCTTATTAACTTAGCAGAACTTTTTTTCACTTTTTGATTAGTAATTTTAAGATCCTTTGCGTCTTCTTTATTAAATTAAGGGCAAACGCTACTCTTATTAAAATAAAGTAAATATTTCAGAGCCTAGTTTCACTTTGATCACTTGATTAAATTAGAAGACTCGGTACTCTTATAAAAATTAATCAAGAACATTTTTTTTTTCTTCACCTTTGATTGATTATTAAAATCCCATATGTTTTTCTTTATTAATTAAAGAATACTTACTCTTATTACTAACATAAATTAACAGAGGCACTTTGCACTTTTGATTAAAGACTCATCTCTCTTTATTACATTAAGAGGCATTAGTTTTCACTTTTGATTTAATAAAATAATTTAATCCGAGCCAGTTTTTTCTAGAGCCCATTAACGCTTATAATAAAAAATCAAGAGCATTTTTTCACCTTTTGATTATTAATTAGAGCTATTGCCCCTATAATTAAACTATCTCAGAGTTTTTTTTTTTCTAGCTTTTTAATTAAGACTAATCAACTACACTCTCTAATAGAGCTTCTAACTCGTATAAAACGTCAACAAATACATGGGTCTAACATGAGTAATAAGAAAATTCTCAAAATGATTCATGAGCATTTCTCATTCTACATCATAGCAACATCATTTGCCACAAAACACATGTTGGATAAAAACAAAGCAAATATAAATTGTCACATAACTTACAACCCTAATGGCCTAAATTGACTAATTAGAGCAATCAACCCTATAATAAGCACAAATTCACTCCCATAGTTCCTCAAAAGGTAAGCTTTAAAAAAAAATAAAAAAATAATAAAAAAAAAACTCACAGCGCGTTTGAAGTGCCGGCGCTGGCAGCTTCAGTCGCTTCCCTGGACCACGCTACCAGTGCAGCGTACGTACACAACTGGTCGCTAACTCGCCCCCTGGCGCTACTAACCACCCTCGCTACCTTCACGGCATAATTTTCACATCACATCAACATTTGTAAAATCAAGCAACAACCACAACACAGCACAGCAAATAGTAGCACGCTACCTATGGGCGTGAGTAAAGATCGCTCTGTAAGCTCAGCGCCGCAGGACTGTTGCCGCGCTACCCTCTTCAGCGTGGTTTCTTAAACAGCGCTACAAAAAAAGCACTACAAACGGCCGGCGCAGGTTGGTTGAGTTTTGCTGTATTGTTTTCGCTTTTGAACAAACGTTGATTTTGATGATGATCCTTTTCTCAATGTCTTTATTCCAAATGTTCCAAAAGTGGATTTCATTAGGAATAAGGTGTTAACTCATGACCACCTTGTGAGCTTTGACAATAATTTTGGTAATAAGCGAATTTCGCTCAAATAGTAATAAATAAGCGAATTTATTACCATTTTTTCTAATATATCAGTAAATAAGCGAATTTACTCCAAATAGTAATAATAAACGAATTATTACATTTTTTCATTTTTTCGGTAAATAACGAATTGTACTCAGATAGTACTAATAAACGAATTTATTACATTTTTTTTCAATAATGTCAGTAAATAAGCGAATTACTCAAAATATAATAATAAGCGAATTTATTACATTTTTTTTCAATAATTTCAGTAATAAGCGAATTTAGTCAAACTAGTAATATAACGAACGTTTATTACCTTATTTCCGTCAAAAGAAAACTTATTCCAAATACTAATACCAATTTATTTGCTAAGTGTTTTGTATAATAGCGAATTTATTTTCGATTTCAGTTTCGAGAGCCTTTGCTCTCTAAAATTTGCTACGCCCATTGGTTAATGAGGAGCTCACTTGGCTCTGGATTGAAAGCCTTCGGAAAACGATTCAAGCATACTTAATTGTCGTCTTACTCAAACTCAATCAAAGTGGGTGCTAACTGTAGACACCTAATTTATCCCCTTCCCGCGGCAGGACTCTATGATGATTAAAAACTCATCTTCTCTAGAAGATGATAATCGAGTATACTTGGGCTTAAAATAAATCTCATTCTTATTTCACGGACCTTTTTATCCAAGCCTCTTTTACTATTTTAAATAAATGAATAAATAATAATAATAAAAAGGATGTTTCATATATAATGCGGTTAATTTAGTCCCACGCTGACAGGTCACGTGACTAAGCTAACAGCGCTACCACTGGTAGCGTTGTAGTGTTCCCTCGCTACTAGGGCCGCGCGATTCGGCGTACCACACTAGCAGCCCAGCGCGTATTAGGGTTCCCACCTGTATAAAAACCCTCATTCCTTCCTCGTTTCTCAACCACATTTTTTGTAACTCACTTTCTTTCCTCATAACTTAATTAATCCGATTATTGCTTTTAACAACCTTTTTTTTATTATCATTATTTATTATTTTATTTGCTATTTATTTTACTAAAAGTGGCTACAAATTTTAATAATATCGAAACAATATTCGAAACTAATCCTCCGCCCAATTGAATACTCACACGAGACAATCTTCACAGGAGAAGTGGTACTTTCCTAGAGCCTTAAAAATCATGTTTATTGACTTTTAAGCTGTTGTTTCCACTATTTGTTTACTGCTTTATCACGTTTTGTTGTTAAAGGACTTAAATTGATTGTTTGCAACGCTTAATCAAGATAATTATTTCGAACGAATCTAATCATGTTAGCTCCTAAACTGATTTTAATCCGGTTTGAGTTATATTAATTAGTTTTTTTTGTGATTCACTAACAATTTAATGATTTTTTTTGTGATTTTTGTATTTGATATTTTTTGTGTGATTCTAATGTAATTTCTGTATGGTTAAGAGGAAACTAGTAGGCCGCCTATTGGGCTAACCCCGACGTCCGTCGTGTTAGTACCTTCGCCCCCGTCCTCCAATCTTTGGTTCGTCGACCACAACTTGGAGTCATCCCCATAGGATCGGAGAGGATTTCCGTGCAATTTAGACAAACGTCCCTTATTCGAGTCCTATCGTATCTAATCTAAATATACGATTTATAGTTTAGTATTCCTAAAACTCATTGGCGACTTCTTACTAGCATCGTCCGTATTTGTATATTATTATCACTCGAATAAAAAAGATAATAAAAAAAAAAACACAAAAATAGGTAGAGAGCACAGACTTTGTCACGCTAACGTCGCAGCGCACAAAGTTTGTCGGCGCCTGGCACCTGCAGTTTGACAAGTTTTGTAGCGCTGCACAGTCATCGTGATAAACTCTGTTACGCTACCAACGCACGCTACGAAACGCGACGAAATTCCTGCGCTCCTGTTTTTTTGTGCAAATACTTCAAAAAAGTTCCATTTCACTTTTTCTTACGCCATTTTTTAATCTAACTCGACCTAAGAACGGCTTGGGAAAGGTGACCAAAATTTGGGACCCTAAATAACGGGGCCCCTACATAACCTCTTGCAAAAGGTTTAATTTGATAAAATAAAAAAAAAATAACCGTTGCAAAAGATGTTCACTTTTTTCCTACAACATATCCTATTATTTTCTTGCCTTCCTTTACTTCCCCTAAACCCCAAATACAGAATTCATTTCCCTTCTTCCCTTCTTTCTCTCCTCCGCTTTCTACGTATTTTGGTACTCTCAAATAATAATCCTAAAGCCCCAAACACACTATCTAACATACTACCATCTTCACTTGTGTCGAAGATTCCGCTTCATGGAACTCGTCAAAAATAACATTCATAAGATTAAAAGCGGTGGTTTGGTAATTCGGTGAGTTTTATATTGCTTAATTTAGGTTTTTTTTTCCAAGTTTTCATTTTATTAGCTACCAAATTAACATTTGATTTTATTAGTGTATCAATTGGTTGGATACTTGATGGAAATTAGGATTTGTTGCTGCGTTCATATTCACTGAGTTTATTCGAACGATGGAGTCACAAATGTAGAGCGAAAGAGGAGCGGAAAAGAAAGAAATGAGATTCGAATTTGTGGAGAAACATGGATGCAAAATTCCGAAGCAAAATACTCAAGGTATAATTTTTTTTGTTTTCAGTTTCTTCTTCGTATTGCAATTCGAATGTTCTAACTGGTTCATTATTGATAAATTTTGATCATGCAACTAGCCTCTTCAAAGATTCCGGTTTTGTTTCAAGTTATGTATTTCGAGTATGCATTCTGATTTCTTTCATTCAATGATTCTGATTATACTATAAAATTGAAATGTTTCTTTTTTATGTTTCTCGAATTTTACACAAATGCAATTGTGTAAGTTTTTATCAAGAATACCGATTTTGAAACAGTTAGAAATCCTGTTTTGAAGATTGTGTTCAATCATTTAGAAATTAATATAGTTTATTAGAGAAAATTCTAATGATTAGAGCCACTCTATCAAAGCTAACATAATCAACTTGAAACTCACTTGATGAATTGAAAATTACTGACTTGATGTAACTATCTGGTGTTATCTCTGTTCTCCTCTCGTCTTTGAGTGATTTCATTTTGATTTCTACTTTCCATGGGAGTCTGGTATCTACAAATAATATCAGGATACGTCTTTGTGTGCTTTTCGCATACTATTACTTATTGCTTAAACATTATGACAAATTACTCACTTGAAAGCACAAGGTTGGTCTCCTACATCTGATACAACAATCTGTGTGTGGTTATATCCTCTATTGGTTTCCATAGCACTAAATTTTGTTTTGTAGAGGTTTTGCAGGATGCCAGTGTTGCACTTGTTTTAGATCATTGGATCGCCAAAAACGGCTGCTTGCACCTTCATCGGATTAACCTGAAAATGTCAAGCAGCCTAGTGCAAATAATATAGGAACTGCATTTGAAGGTCTGTGTCTTCTTCTAATATTGAATTGATCATCCTTAACATCTGCTGCTCAAATCGTAAATAAGTTTCATCCGTTTTTTGATGTTGTTTCCGTTCTTTAACCTGAGATAAATGAAAACTGTTACCTAAAACTAATTTTAATAACTGGCCAATTAAGCTCGTTACTAAACTAATTTTAATTGAATTTTATTTAATTATTTTTGTATTCAATGATTTTTGTTGAGTTTTATGTTAACTAATGGTAGTAATTTGTAGTCTACAATTAGGTTTTTCACCATCAGATCTTCCATTTGATTATTTTTTTTAGATACATTATTTTGTGTTGGTTTAAGCTCCTTTATGAGATACCCTTCTCCTGACTGATGATTTTGAATAATATATGTTCATCTCAAATTTCGTTCGATCTTCGATTGAGTGATATTTCTATTTTATTTATCAAACTAATTTCACTTGGTTTTGTTTGTATATTACAGATAACCAAAGTCTTGCAGGCTCTACTACTATATGGATAATGTAGCAATGGTGAAATTCCATAGAATGCCATAACGTAATTTCCTTCTTTTTAATCACTAGATGCACTTATTGACTTTGTTTTGTAAATGAGCTACTATTCGACTACTTGAGTAGCTAAGAGTATTTGCTATTGTTTTATTTTTTAACTTTAGATGGTGGTAAAATCTATAAGTTGACCTTGTTTTAACTTTTTTGGTTAAAGAGCTCATTGATGTCAAATTCATATGATTTTAGTGGCTATGATTTGTCATTTTCATGGAGTTTGATCAATATTCCTCATCTGCTTGAATTATTTCACACTATAATTCTTGTAAGTTTCTTTGATTGTTTGATATACTAGGATTGCTAATCTCACTAATTCACTTTGATGTAGGATACTAGCATTATTTATTATGTGTGGTGTCACTAATTAGCCGCAAGGCTGCTTGATTTCGATATTAAGATGTATCCTTGCTTAAGGTTTGATACTTTGATGAATGTTTTCCTTCCGCTTTTAGATTACATTCATAAATTTGAATGTACATGAATAGTGTTGAATCTTGAATAGAGTCAATAGAGAGACTAAATTACGGAAATTGAATTGTAAAATCAACAGCTCCTATAGAAAGTTTGAAGTCTAACTTGATTTGTTGTCTCTGTGTACTATCAGGTTGATGATTACATACGATTATAAGGATATTAACAAACAGCACAAGAGCTTGATCACACATTAATAAAGTATGTTTTACACTCTAGTATTCTTGTATTTATGATTCTAATTCATACTTAGAATACAAGGGTTAAACTTGAAAGGGAGGGACAAAAGGGGAAGTTACACTAATCACGTGCAGCTTAATTATTGTTTGTTGTTTACAACTGTAAACCAAATCAATCAACCAATTACCTCAACATCAAAGTTTTAATGAATACTTGAATTAAGGTCTTTGATTTAGGTATGCGTCATTATTGTTTATATGATATTTTCATTTGAATACTAATATTTTTGGGTTTGGTCACCAGTATTTTGGTTAGACGCCTACCAGCTCGAATCATGAATCAATAAATTATGATAGTGAAGACTGATCAACATAATTGGTTACAACTTTTATGTTTTTGCTGAGCAAACGCAAGGTTAATCAGGCAATGCGAATACATCTGAAGGCTAAGCACAGTCGACATAAGTAGCAGGGACTTTCAGGGAATTACCGCAGAGAAGAAATCACTTGCGAAGAAAGTGAAGGGAGCTTCAGTAAAACCATTAGTATTAGGGGTAGTGGATACTGATTCTATAATTGAACAGATAATTGTGTACAATGTAATTAATTCATAAATTCATTGACTTATTATTGTTATGTTATCATTATCATTAAGTTTTATTGTTTCATTAATTTACTATTAATTTTTTTTTTTACTAAAAATGACTTTTAGCAATGGTTACAAAAAAGGGCGTTGCAATAGCTCATATAACAAATTGCAAAATACCATAACTTATTGCAACGGTTTCATTCAAACCGTTGCAAAAAGGTTTAAAACCGTTGTCAAAGTTATTACAAAGGTTCAACTACAACCGTTGCAAAAACTACCCATAACCGTTGCCAAAGCTATTGCAACGTTCAGCTGAAACCGTTGCAAAAGTCCCAATAACCTTTGCAAAAAAACTTTGTCTACGCCAAAGAATACAACGTTTATTGTACCCGTCGCAAAAGGTTTTTGCAACTGTTTTTTGCCCTTTTGCAATGGTTTTTTGGGGGGTTGCAAAAAGTGTTTTATGTATGTAGTGTCAATTACCGCTCACTAATCATTCATTGGCATTCATTGAACTAGGGCTAACTAATTCTCTGAACTTATACTCCCTCAAAACTCCTTTACCGGCTCTCGCTTGCATAAATTCGTTTTTTGCCTATTATTCAGTGGTCTAATTCTGGTAATCTTACCTCTCCGCCCTCGATTTCACACTAACACTAACTTACACCTAAATCAAGCCACAATTTAATTGCAATCGCTATAATCTAATAGGAATTCAATTAGAAGCCAGAACTAATTAGAAAACATAAATTAAATTCAAACCATGATCATGATCCCCTAACCCTAGAGAAAACGATTACTCTCACTCATATTAAGGGACAAAAGCAAAATTGAAAATCAACAACATGATCAGAACAAAGAATTAATTAAAACTAAATTAATTACTATAAAACTAAATTAAGAACCAAATAGCAAAACTAATTTCTAAACTAAGAATTAAAGAGAATCATGAATTAAAAGAATTAAAAGCATATAAAGAGATTACCAAACTTAGGTTGTTCCCTGCGCCCGCAACCCTTGTGGTTTGCCAATTTTGAAGCCGCTGATCTATATATGCGGGCGCAATAGATCAAGAAGCTTTGCAATCAGGGCTGCGCCCGCATGAACAATGATGAACGACATTTTGATGGATCTTGCTTGAGTTCTTTGCTCGATTCTTCGAATCTCATTCGTGCTTCTCATAACTTGCCACGCATTTCCGAGGCAGCAAGTTTTGACTCGTTTTAGCCTCCAATGACTTCATAACTCTCTATTACGCTCCTGTAATATATAACAAACCGAAAACCATGCATAATAACCGAAAGAGTATAATATAACCGTAAAAGGTCTAAAAAGTCACCAAAGATGCTAAAACCGTTCCAAAACATAACTAACATCGAAATACGATATTTAATCAAAACAACCACAAACTTAACTATTTAGCATAGAATCAACCGAAAATGAGGGAAAAACACACATAAAACACGTATATAAAGTATCAGTGAAATAGAGCTATGCTGTAAAGTTTTTAAGTTTCAATGTTGATAAGTGGTTGAGTTATGCTAGTGCTTTGTTTGGGAGCTAAAAAAATGAAAAAAAAATGAAAAAAAAGAGAAAACAAAAAATTCCCAACAGTTAGTGTTCATGGTAGTAAAGCAAAAAGGGGTTTGTATATAGTTGCTTTGGCTCCTTATTTGTGTGTATTAATTGAGTTGGGGGAAGCATTTGCCCCTGGTTTGGTTTGACTTAGCTCTTTTTTTGTAAAGTTTCACTTGACTAGAAGGAGCACCACGGCTAAATTTCTTTTCCCCTACCTACCTTAACCTAATGTTACAACCCCAAGTCTTCTAACTCTAGATGTTTAGTCGTATAATGGAGGAGCCATGAGTATTTTCCTTGAGACATTGCCTTTGAGGTTGGGGAGGGATTTTTGGTATGGAGTGAGAGATGTTTTGTCACAATTGATTGGCGCCCTCAAACACTCATTTGTGATCACTCTTTCGGGAGATGATAGCTTGCTTACGCTCTGGGCATGACGTAGAGCCACATTAGCGTCCCTATACCTCTCTATCTTGGTCCTTGTGTTGAGAAATGTTTGATTTTTGAAAACCTTTGCTTTTGGTTGGATTTAGAGTTGTGGGTTAATCTCTTTGGAAACCTTCACGAGAGTAACACTCGTTCTTTTAAGCGATTAGGAGGTTTAAAGGCTTGTCATTTACGCTAAAAGTGATTGTGATTCCTACGACAGTGAGTATAGGTTATATTGCTTTCTAGTAGTTTTTCTTATTTTTTTTTTCTTTTCCCGAGGACGGGCAAAGGTTAAGTGTGGGGAGTTTGATACACACCATTTTATGCTCATATTTCTATGTTAAATTTGTGTGTGTTTTCATCTTACTTTTCCATAGTTTCAAACCTTTTTGAGCCATTATGCTTTATACTTGCTATTGTTCTCTCCTCGGGTGTATTTGCTTTGTTTTTGTAGGTTTTAGGTGCTTTTGCTAGGATTATTGGAGATGCAAGTAGAGCTAATTAGATATTGATCAAGAATGGATAAATCAAGGCGTTTATGTTGGGGAAAGCTTCAAAGAGTTGCTCATGAGAGACCTACCGCAACGTGGTTGTGGAAATGACATAGTTTGGCCACAACCTAGTTTGTGGCCATTGTTTTTGAAGTATTTTGAAGCAAAAAATAGCCTACTCCGCACCCTAGTTGCGGCCTACTATCACATGTCCACACCCCCCGTTGCGGCCTTTTCTTTTGATAGACAACTCTTCATTTCCTAGCATCTAAATAGGTTTTTTTAGGAGTTTTTCATTCATACCTCTACACATACTTGAATATCATTTTTTTTGGAAAAGCTCTTTAGTTCTCCTTAGTTTTGTGGCACACATTCTCAACTTTGTTTCTTTGACATTGTTTTTGGCATTTCATCATCAAATCAAGAATTTCTTCTCTTCTCTATTCTCTTTTTATTGTTGTTAATCATGCTTTCTTTTAATTTTTTGTCTTGTTTATTCAACAATTATTGTGAGTATTTTTAGTAATCTAGGGTTAGTCCAAGCCCTAGCCATGATTGATTCTTGAGCAATTTTGTAAAATCCCCAATTTAATTGTTGATTGTTCATGCTTAATTGATTGTGTCTTATGCCAATACTAGATTAGGGATAATTGGTATTGTTATGGATTCATTTCTTTCTCACAATGGGAATTGGGTATTGTTGAATTGGATATTTCAATTAAGAACATGCAATTCTCCACGGGAGTAGGTAAGGAAGTGTAAGTAAAGTTAGGGTTTTGTGATTAAAGTCTTTGATTTGCGTGATACCCTGGAATTAGGTTTGATTGCAAATTAAGGAAACCATAGATACTCGGGAGCGTTTGTGGTATTTTATAAGGTTACCTTTTCTCCCTGAACAATTAGTCGAATTAAATTGGGGTATGAATTGTGATATGTGCGGTTTTTATTGTGTTTTTCCCCTTGTTTCGTGGGCCAATTTTATGCTTAATGGGTTTAATTCTGGCTTGATTTGGTACTCATTGGATGTGTCGTTTTTTAGCTCATTTTGGAAGTGTTTTGCCAAGTTTGATTCGATTTCCGGCAATTTTAGAGATGTTTTAGTTTGATTTTAATCGTTTGCGGTTGTTATGCTCAGTTTTGGTGTGTTTTGTTATTTCATGGAGCACGGAAGCCGAGGCTCGAACGAAGCCGAAAGCTTGTACGGATAAGAATGAAGATGCATGGAAGTGCGTGCAAAAGCTACGGAAACAATCTTGAAGAAATCATGAAGAAATAAGAAGAAAGAAAAGAACAGCTTCTGAGTACTTTATGCGGCCGCATAAAAGTCCTATGCGCCCGCATTTAAAAAAGATTCAGCTGTAAGGGCGCTTCTTGGAGTTGATGCGGGCGCATAAATCTCCTATGCATGCCCCGCATCAACCTTTTTTCCCGGATTTTTTATTTTCCTTTTATTTTCTTTTCTTCGTGCTTTGACTTTGTAAGCCCAATTTTGGGTACTAAAGGCACGACTTTCTAGGCAAACTAACCTGATGCTTTGCATAATTTTAGAATTACTCTCTTAGGTTTTATTTTAAACACTTTTTCTCTCTCAAAATTAATTTCGAATTAGGGTTTTGTTCTCAACAATAAATTTCAATTCAATTAAGTTCTTCATTTGTTCTTCAATTTGGTAATTCTTTTGCTTTTATTCTTTTTACTTGTTTAATTTAGCTTTTTAGTTTCATTAGTTTAATTAATTTAGCTAATTGTTGGTGTTAATTAGTTTAATTGTCAATTTGTCAATTATTCTGTTCTAATTATGAATTCTATAATTATGTTTGCTTTGATTTTCATGTTCATGATTGAGTAGTCAAATTTCTAGGTTAGGGAAACCTTGACTAATTAATGACTAATTAACTTAGATTTTGTTTCATTCTGGCAATTAGTATATCAAATTCCTGTTATTGGGTTTTTTCGTTTACAATTGAATTGTGCACAATTTTAGTTGTAATTTTGGTAATTGTTGAATTTGATGCCGAGAGGTAAATACACCACAATAGACCACTCAACTAATAGCGGAATTAGTCTGGCATGAGCGAGAGCCCTAGATGAGTTTCGAGGTAGTCTAAATTCGAGAGAATTAGTGAGCCCTAATTTGATGTATAATTGTGAGATTGAACGATCTTTGTTAGTGAATCCATTAGTTGTTTCTTGGTGACCCGAATGACCCTAGGCTTCACTTTATTGGTTTTAATCTCTCGTCATTTCCCGTAATTGATTAGTAGTTAATTAGTAGTCATTTAGTTAATCAACATTTCTCGACCAAGGCTCTTTGTACGGTTTTAAAAGCTTTTTTAGAACTAATAGAGTTTATAATGCTTCCCCTGGGATTTGATCCTTCACTTCCCTAGCTACATTAGTTAGGTCGTTTGGTTATTTTGATAGGTGTGCGACAGCCTCATCAAATTTTGGCGCCGTTGCCGGGGAGGCAATCTTTTTTCTGTTAGTGGGTTATACTGTTTTCTTTTTATTTTTCTTAGTCCTCAAAGAACTATTTAGTTCTTTGGGCTGTTTCTTATACTTTGCTCGGAGTTCTATTGTGTGCAGGTTCATAGTTTATAGCATCAAACGACCACGAGCCTGATACTTTCATTTTCCCTGAGCCCGAGCGAGTATTTTTTGAAGCGGTTGAGACGTATAGACGCCGTAATTTTTCTCTCCCCGATTTGTGGAGGAAACTGTTTATGACTTGTCTCAGTTTTTCGAGTTCACCTTTAATCCTCCTGTTTGAAGGGTATTTAGAGGTTGAAATGGCTGCCGCAGGAGACGGACAAGTAGAGGACCACCACCCCCCATCCCCACCGCCAACCTTTGCGGCCCGTTCATTGAGAGACTATTCCTTGCTAGTACGAAGTCTATGCTGGAGGTTATTCAGTACCTGATACCGATGCTTCTAACTTTGAACTTGAACCCTTACCTGGCTCTTGTGAACATGGTTGTAACGAAATCAATTGTCAGGGACATTGAAGGAGGATCCGAATTTACACTTACCAGAATTTCCTTCAAATACGTGTAGATACTATCAAGCAATTGAACGTTTTCTAGGACTACACATCAGAAGGCGAATGTTCCCATTTTCGTTGAAAAGACAAGGCTAGAACCTAGTTGAATGATCTCAATATGGCTACCATTAATTGTTGGGAGGATTTATGATATGTGGCGTTTTTATTAGTGTTTTTCTCCCTTGTTTCGAGTCAATTTAATGCCTAGTGTTGTTTATTCTGACTCTATTTTAGCTCATTTGATGTTCTTTAGCTAATTTGAAGTGTCTCGCCAAGTGTGTTGATTTTTTTCGTCGCAATTTTAGAGCTTTTTAGTTGATTTTATCATCCGCTTTTTTATTCTTCGTTTTAGTTTGATTTTTAGTTTGATTTTTCGGCAATTCATGCACGGAAACCGAGGCTCGGAATGAAGCGGAAAGCTTGGACGGATAAGATTGAAGATGCATGAAATGCGTGCAAAAGTATAAAAGAATCTTAAATAACTCATGAAGAAATAAGAAGAAAAGAAAGTAAAATAAAGCTCTGAGGTAGCATATGCGGGCGCACAAAAGACATATGCGGGCGCATTTAATGAAATCAGCAGCTGAAGATGCACATTGGAGGTCTGATGCGGGCGCTAAACCTCCTAGTGCGCCCTCATCAGACGTTTTTTTTTTCCCGGGAATTTTAATTCCTTTTTTATTTTTTCCTTCGTAGTTAGGCTTTGTAAGCCCAACTTTGGGTACATTAGGCACGACTTTCTATAGCAAGACAAAACTGAATGTTTTTCATAATTTAGAATTACGCTCTAGGTTTAGAATTAATACTTTTCTCTCCTCAAATTAATTTTTGGAAATTGGGTTTTGTTTGACAACATTAATTTTCAATTCAATCAAATCTTCGATTCGTTCTTCAATTTGGTAATCTTGCTGTTTTTGTTTCTTTATTTTAGTTAATTTATTTTTTTAGTTTCTTTAGTGTAATAATTTAGTAATTGTTGAGTTATTTAGTTTAGAGTCAATTTTTCATGAATTCAATTATGAACTTTACAATTATTCCTACTTTAATTTCCTAATCATGAGTGAGTAGTCTAATTACTAGGTTAGGGAAACCTTGATTGATCAATGGACTAGTTAAATTAGGTTGTTTCAATTCCACAATTAGTAGTCAATTTCCTATTATTGGTTTCTTTTGTTTACAATTGAATTGGTGCGCAGATTTAGTTGTATTCTGGTAATTGTTGAATTTGTGCCGAGAGGTAAAAATCCCACAATAAGACCACGAATATAGGCGTAATTAGTCTAGGCATGATCGACGAGCCGCTAGAGAGTTTTCGGGGAGTCTAGATTCGAGAGAATTAGTGATCCCTAATTTGACGATAATGTTGTAATTGAACGATCTTTGCTAGTGAATCCTTAGTTGTTCCTTGGTGACCCGAATGACCCTAGGCTTAATTTTTTGGTTTAATTTCATCGTCATTTGCCGTAATTTTTAGTATTAGTCAGTATTCGTTGTAGTTATCATCTCTCAACCAAGGCCCGTTACACGGTTTAAGCTTTTTTAGAACTAATAGGGTTCAATTGCTCTCCCTGGGATTCGATCCTTACTTCCCTAGCTACATTAGTTGAGTGCTGTTTGGTTTACTTTTGATAGGTGTGCGATAGCCTCATCAAATTTGGCGCCGTGCCCGGGGAGGCAATTTTATATTCTATTAGTCGGGTTTAATACTGTTTTATTTTATATTTTCTTAGTCTCAAAGAACTATTCATTCTTTGGGGCTTTTTGTTATCTTTGGCTTCGGAGTTTCTATTGTGTGCAGGTTCATAGTTTATGCAAAACGCACGAGCCTGATACTTTCATCTTCCCTGAGCCCGAGCGAGTGTTTCCTGAAACGGTTGAGACTAGTATATGCCGAATTTTTTTCTCCCCCGATCTGTGGAGGAAACTGTTTCTGACTTGTCTCATTTTTTCGAGTTCACCTTCATCCCTGTTTGAAGGATATTTAGAAGTTGAAATGGCCTGCCGAAGAGAAGGATAGGTATAAGGACCCACCGCCTCCACCACCAACCCCACACTGCGGCCCGTTCATTGAGAGACTATTCCTTGCTAGCACGGAGTCTATGGCTGGAGGTTATTCAGTACCTGATACCGATGCTGCTAACTTTGACTGAAACCGAGCCGGCTCTTGTGGAACATGGTTTTGGAACGAAATCAGTTTTCAGGACATTGAGAGGAATCCGAATTTAACAACTTACATGAATTCCTTCAATACTGTATACCATCAAGCAATGAACGTTTCTAAGTATTACATTAGAAGGAGAATGTTCCGTTTTCATTGAAAGACAGGCTAGAACCTGGTTGAATGATCTCAATAATGGCTACCATTAATTGTTGGGAGGATTTAGCTCTTGCTTTCAGAGGAATTACTACCCACCCAAAACAACTGCTTTATTGAGGAGCCCAATTACTAACTTCAATCAGGAGACGGATGAGTCCATTAATATGATGCTTGGGAACGGTTTAAGGAGTTATGGAGAATGTGTCCTCATCATGGGCTTGAGAAATGGTTCCTAGTTCAATCATTCTACATGGTTGGGTAATGAAGATAGAGCTTTTGCTAGATTCTGTTGCTAATGGTCGATTTAGAACCAGAAGTCAACGCTGCATATGACATTGATTGATGAAATTGCCACTCAGAATTCACAGTTTGGTACCTTAGAGGGATTCCAAGAAGGGTGGGAAACATGTAGTTGATGATAAGTATGAGAGTTTAGCTTCACAGATAAACGCCATAAGTCGAAGCTTGATAAGATTGGTACTACAAAGCTCCCCCACCATCACCTGTAGCTCTGCACTTTCGGATGCCCGTGATCCTTTCTGTGATTCATGGGTTCTTTTCGGTCATAATCCAGGTCTTGTACTAGTTCAGTAGAGCAAGTATGTGGCCTTTCAAGCCTACAAAAACAATCCATACTCTAATACATACAATCCGGGCTGGAAGGATCACCCATAACTTTTCTTACAAGAACACAGCAATGTCCAGAATCCTCAGCAAGCCATGCCACCTCAGCATTCACCAACCAGCAGATGCAGGTCCTTACCACCACACACACCCAAGGGTTCATCAGCGGCCCACTACCAGCACCTCCAATGCCACCTCAACCTAGTGGAGAAATCTCGAGTTGAAAGATATGATGTTGCAATGCAGAAAAATATGGAGGCGATTGCGGGCTCATAACAAGCACTTGGAATTCAGATAGCTCAGATTGCGCAATCAACTGCTCAAAGGCAACCAGGCAACCTTCCATCACAACCCACACCCCTAGCATCACAGGCATCACAGAATCCCCCGAGGGACCATGTCCATGCCATACCTTGAGAGTGGAGCTGCTTGAAGGCCCGAAAATACCTACTGATAATGTTAATTCTGATGTTTCACGTGTAGCTGAGAAGACCGGTGATGTGGTGATTAAGATTCATAATCAGTTCCAGATAAGGAGGCTGAAGCACCTAAGGAGAAGGTAGATGACACCCGTTGATTACTATCCCGAAGTCACAGGTTAGGTTGCCCTTTCCGAACAGGGTGACCAGGAGTAAGAACGATAACCATTTCATAAATTTTTTAGCTATTGTTTAAGAATCTGCAGTTTACTGTTCCTTTACTGCTTTGATCACTCAAGTTCCTACTTACACTAAGTTTTTGAAAGACATTTTGAGCAGGAAACGTGAATTGAGTGTGGTGGAGACCGTAGCACTCAGGGAGGAGTGCAGTGCCATATTGCAAAACAAGTCACCACCGAAACTAAAGGACCCAGGAAGTTTTTCTATTCCCTGTAACATTGGCCCCCTGTTTATTG
>PYUH01000143.1:518820-555067 GCA_016808085.1 Suaeda aralocaspica
AAAAATGTCATTTCATGGTCAATGAAGGAGTAGTTTTGGGACATTTGGTCTCCGAACGTGGCATTGAGGTGGATAAGGCGAAAATACAGGTAATTGAGCAACTGCCACCTCCAGTGAATGTTAAAGGGGTAAGAAGTTTTTTGGGTCATGCTGGTTTTTATCGCAGGTTTATTAAGGATTTTTCTAAAATTGCGAAACCGCTAACTCAATTGCTGTTAAAAGATGCTGAATTTAAATTCACTGACGAGTGTCTTGAGTCCTTTAATATGATCAAAAATGCACTAATTTCAGCACCCATTATACAGTCCCCCGATTGGAATTTACCTTTCGAAATAATGTGTGATGCTAGTGACTTTGCAGTTGGTGCGGTTTTAGGTCAAAGGAGAGATAAAGTCTTGCACGCTATTTATTACGCTAGTAAGACTTTAGATGAAGCTTAAGATAATTATGCAACCACGGAAAAGGAGCTACTCGCTATAGTTTATGCCTTAGATAAATTTCGTGCTTATCTTGTAGGTTCGAAAGTAATTGTTTATACTGACCATGCAACTCTTAAATATCTACTTGAGAAGGAAGCCAAACCGAGGCTTATTCGGTGGATTTTGTTGCTTCAAGAGTTTGATCTCGAGATTCGTGATAAGAAGGGAGCAGAGAATGTGGTAGCTGACCACTTATCGAGGATACAGTATGATGATGGGGAGATCTCTACCCCTATTGACGATTCTTTCCCTGATGAACATTTGTTTGCTATTTGTGTGAATTCTCCTTGGTTTGCTGATTTCGCTAATTACGTTGTAGGAGGTGTCTTACCTTCTGACTTGACTTATCAGCAGAAAAAGAAGTTTTTGCATGATGTTAAGAGATACTTTTGGGATGATCCTAACCTGTTTCGTGAGTGTGCAGATGGTTTATACAGGAAATGTGTTCCGGAATGGGAAGTATATGGTGTTCTTCACCATTGCCATTCATCACCTTATGGAGGTCATGCTGGACCTTCCAAGACGATGTTTAAGGTCCTTGAATCAGGTTTTTATTGGCCCACGATCTTACATGATGCGAGAGCCTTTATTATGTCTTGTGATTCTTGCCAACGAATAGGTAAAATCTCACAAAGGCACGAAATGCCTCAAACAGGTATATTGGAAGTTGAGATCTTTGATGTTTGGGGTATTGACTATATGGGACCCTTCCCATCTTCTAATGGAAACCGTTACATATTAGTTGCTGTGGATTATGTTTCTAAATGGGTGGAAGCTCTTGCTACCCCCCATTGTGATTCTAATACGGTTTTGCGGTTGTTTAAGCAGGTCATCTTTCCTAGGTTCGGAGTCCCTAGAGCTGTCATCAGTGATGGGGGGAAGCATTTCCACGAAAAAAGGTGAGATAAGCTGCTGGAAAAGTACGGTGTTTACCACAGAACAGGACTAGCATATCACCCACAGGCAAGCGGCCAAGTTGAGGTTTCCAATCGCGAGATCAAGTCCATCCTTGAGAAGACAGTTGCAAAATCGAGAAAGAATTGGACTAACAAGCTCTATGATGCTTTATGGGCGTATAGGACGGCTTTGAAAACTCCAATTGGCACCTCACCGTTTCGGTTAGTTTATGGTAAAGCGTGTCATCTTCCGGTTGAACTAGAGTACAAAGCATACTGGGCAGTAAAGGAATTGAATATGGATGCCAAGCTTGCGGGAGAAAAGCGACTTCTTCAACTGAATGAGCTCGATGAATTCCGTTTAGCTGCATACGATAGTGCAAAAATATATAAAGAGAAGACTAAGAGGTGGCATGACAAAAGAATCAGGAGAAGGGAATTTCAAGTTGGTGACAGGGTACTCCTATTTAACTCCCGTCTCAGATTGTTTCCTGGAAAACTGAAGTCCAGGTGGAGCGGTCCTTTTTCGGTTACTATGGTGAGCAAATTCGGGTTCATTGAAGTCCAAAATGATAAAGGTGAAAAGTTCAAGGTCAACGGACAACGATTGAAGCTCTATTATGAAGGTGATGCGGTTGGATTAGTAGAAGAGGTGCAATTCTACAATCCCGATTCACATTGACCACTCCGGAGCTACGGTCAAGCTAATGACCCTAAACAAGCGCTTCTCGGGAGGCAACCCGAGCTTTCTATCCCTTTTTAACTCTTTTTGTGTGTTTTTGGTGTGTTTTAAATTATTTTCGTTTTTTTTTTTCCTAGTTAGTTGTGTTAGTGTGCTTTTAGGTGTATTGAGTAACTAGAGGTTTTCGGTTGCATTCCGAAGTTAAAAATCTAAGTAAAGGTCAAGGTGAGTGAAAAAATTTTAGAGGAAGGGAAGAAAGCAAAAGCCGGATGAAATGGGGTCGATGCGGGCGCATCTGACCCCCAGATCCCCATGAATTTTTTAGAAAAGGCAAGATGCGGGCGCATAACATATTTATGTGGGCGCATCTTACCTACAGAATGCCCAAAAATTCTGCTGCAGGGGTCGATGTGGGCGCATAAGCTTTTTATGCGGGCGCATCTGACCCCCAGTAGCCCCAAATTTCCTGAAACCCGCATGAGATGCGGGCGCATAAATCATTTATGCGGGCGCATCTCGGCCCGAATTTATTTTTTTATTTTTCTTTTGTTTCTTTTACTCTCTTTTATTCCTTTTATCTTCTAATTCCCTCACTTCTCACCTCACATATCTCCCTCATCTTCCTCAACCTCCATTAAACCTCACATTCAAGATTTTCTTTCTCTCTTATCTCACTCAATCTTTCTCCAAATCAACTCAAATTTAAACACAAGCATCCTCTCATCTCCCTCAACAAAAACCCTCAATTAATTTTCAAAAAAATCTGCAATTTGGGGGTCATTAGGGGCGCGCGATTTTCAGCAATTTTGGGGTGTTTTTTTTATTAATTTTGGGCTCTTTGGGCTCTTTGGGTGTTTTTTCTACTTTGCTTCCAATTCATCTTCATCTATTAAGGTATAAATCTAACTTTGAGTAAGTTTTGACAAGTTTTTCTTGATTTTTCATGGCGTTCACACTATGGCTTGTGTCAATTGTGCTAGTGGTGGTGCCTAACTCTAGGTGTTTTTATTCCTTGAATTTGATCATTGTATTTCCATTAGTCTTGTTTAGTGTTAGAATAGTTAATCAAATCTCAACTCTAATTTGTTACTTGCTTAGCATAAAGTAGAATCAAAATTGACCACTTTGAACCATTTAGTCTCTTGGGATTCGACCCTTACTTACCCGACTACATAGTTAGGAAGGAAAGTTAGGTTATTTTTGTTAGGTGCGCGACACACCTTTCAGCACCCAATTGGCAGGACTTTCCTTGTCCTCTTCGGACACCTTAAAATAGGCCTGGGTGTGCTCTTCACCGGCGGTCAGGTGAGCGGTGGCGTTGGATTTACCCAGGTGTTGGGCATTATCATTCCACCTACCATAGTGGCCCGCCATGTTAAGGTCGCTGGTAACAAAAAATACGAAATTGACCTTCCACTCCTTAACGTTGGAGGTCCTGTCTATCACCTTCCTATAGTGAGGATGGTTAGAGATGGCGTACCAGTTGTACCCAGCTGCAGGGTTAGGAATCCTATTTAGGAAGTGAAGGGAGCGGAAGGCGTTGAACGAAATAGTTAATTTCTTCAAAACGCAGGTGGCGATGAAGGAGTTAATAAAATGCTAAGAGTTGGGGGTCAGTTGGGCTATCCCTATGTCATACTCGCGTAAAAGAGTGTCCACGGTGGGATGAGGGGGGAACCTAAGTCCGAGTAAAAGGGCGTCCTTGTAAACCCCAAATTCATTGGGTTGTACTTGTGTAATGGTGGCGCCTCGCAAAGGGTCAATCATTCTAACATGTTCAGGAAGCCATAGAGATTTCCTAAAAACGCCACGGTTCTCCCCTAATTGTTTGACCCAAGAGTTACTGACAAGGATGCCACTTGGATATTTTTTAGGAAAGAAGGATTGGACCTCCACTTCCTGTTGTTCGCCACCTTGTTTCCTTTGGCTCTCTCCAGGGGGATCGGCGAATAGATCCTACGTGTCCTTTGAAGGATCTTGCCCTAGGGAAGGCGCCTTTTCAGAAGAAGAAGAGGAAACCACCATTGTGGGAATTCTTCTAGCACAAAGTTTTGTTTTAACCATAGAATTCTGCACACAAGAGATAAATGGTGTGAAATTCTGCAAAATTAGAGGTGGCGAGCTATCAGGAGAAGAGGAGGCAAGATACATGGCTCTCACCCCTGTGAACCCAGATGAAGTAGGGTTTTCTTCACCCCGCACGCAAAACTCTTCTTTTGATTAGGGGATGAAGATATACCCCATTAGAGAAAGAAGCGGAAGCCATAACTAAAAAGAAAGGAAGAATAAATACACAAAGTAAGAAGGGATTAATACCAGAATAAATGATCGAAGGAACCGACGAACTGTTACCGCAAGATAGGAATTAATTAAACTTAAGTTACTTTCACACGAAAAAATGGCAGAAACTCACACTACAATTCACCAAAAAAGCTTGAGAAAACCCACTATTTTTAGAGAGAAAACTTGAATGATTAGTAAGAATGAGAAAGTAAAAGGGGGGATTAACAGAGGAAAGTATTTATAGGCAGCTAAAGAGGGGTAGAGAGGACTTTTCCCCTTTGAAGCTGAAAAGGCAGGGGCAATTCCGACCAGCCCTCGAAGAGAGTACAAAAGTACGTCCCCTTTTCTTTTCCTCGAAAACTGTATTGTAATCATTCGAGCTCTTCATTAATTATTTATAATCATCAAACCCCTTCATTAATTAGCTGGTAACCACCTATTCAAATTCAACGGTTTGATGAGGGGCAAATGTTATATACTCATCCAACGGTTCAGATTAAAGCTTAACCTTAATCCATGTGACAATATATGGGACAATAGATGAAAAGGACACGTGTCCTCCTATTAACACACATTATAAGGCAAAAAGCCAAGTGGGAGAGAGGAACCCCCATTACACGCCGGGTTATCCTCCTCTCCCTCCCTACCAAAAGGAAGACGAGAATAGTGCTCTACTGTACAAAGGACTAAATAGTGTATTCTCACTAGTATAAATACCCATGAAGAACTTGAACAAAGGCATTCAATACACATTTATTACAAACATTTATTGTGCTCTTTCTCTCTCTCTAACTCTCTCTCTCTCTCTCTCTCTCTCTCTAAGTTCTTTATACAGTTACTTACTTAAGCATCGGAGGGGGATAAATCCACCAAGGATTTATTCCTTTGTGCAGATATACAAGTTAAGGCGCGGAACCTCTGCTCACCAAGTGCCCTTTAATTGCCATGTTCTCTTGAGGCCACGCCATCTCCTTCACCTGCCAGTTTGGACGCCGTTCACCAGCGCCGAGTCAACAATCTAAAGCATTGTCTGTAGCATTACTGTGTGATCTTTGTAATTAGAAACCTAAAAACTTGTAATCATTTGTAAGGATACAACAATTATCACGTGATTCTAATATTAATTCATGGTCCTTTATTTATTTAAACCTTCCTTTACCACACATAAACTGTGACTGGCTAACTATTTGCTTATTAAACTTGCTATTAAACATTTAAACAAATATTCACTAACAACACTTCTTGTTGCTCAAGTTATTAATTAACTTGACTGCTTTTTTGTATTTCTTGACTACTAGTCAAATCCTTTCAAAATGATCAACATCCCAACATCAATGATGTAATAACTATGCTATAAAAACGGAATGTAAAATATGATAATCAATACATACTTTTCATGTGATCATGCCAACATAACTTATCACGCAAGTCAACTCAAGTCAATACATCATTAACTTTCAATTCTACATATTCTAGCATGAAGCTTACCTACTCTATCATGATTTCTAGTTACATGTATACCTTTAGTACTTACGTACCTTGTGTTATAACGGTGATCTGCCACTAATCCTAGAAAGTGCTATGTTCGAAACTTCCTACAAAGGAAAAATCAAAACTAATTAAAACCTCATTGTCTAAATTCTACAACAACTCTAAACCGACTTTGAATGATAAAAATTCATCGAAAACCTTCTTTATAGGGTCTTTGTTCAATTTCATACTTTATTTTATATTTTCTTTTCAAAACAGTTGATTTTCGATAATTTTCCAAAAATGGAAGCTTTGAAAATCACTTAAAAATTCCTTTAAACCTTCTTAAACCTCATAAATTGACCCTAAAACAATATACCTATGTTCTACGATCAACATATGATGATTTTGTGCCTTAATAAGGATTATAAGTCATTAGTTCATGCACCACTATTTTTACTATGCATGTCCACGTGATAATAAAAATTTATAGCAAAATTAATTTATTCATAACCTCATTAAAACCCTTTGAAACTTTATAATTCATGCATAAAACACTTTAATAACATCATAACGTAATTGTACTTTTATTTCATGCATTATAACCTATTTTCCATACTTAAAAACCTGCTGATAATATTTTTACTACTCTTTATTCATGTTTTAAAATTTTGACAGCAAAAGTAAATTACTTTAAAACCTCTAAAAACTATTCTAAACTTAATAAAATCATCATAAACTAATATTGTAACAATCTATGATCATAATATGAAAGTTTAGAGTTTTAAAATCAAAAACTAATAATTTTCATAAACTTTCAAAACCGTAATTTCTATGATTTCATGAACAACTTATAAACATGAACATAAATTCTATAACATAATTATAAATCATAAAACATGCTTAAAATATAATCATAAACAGGAATTTAAACAAGATTGAATTAAAAGTTAAAGGAGGGAAAAATAAAATTTTTCTTACTCGAAAAAACGGAGAAGGGGGAAGGAGGGAAGGCCTATGGTAGCCGCCAACAGTAGGTAGGAGGTGGCGCTGGTGAGGGGGCCGAATTACGGTATAGGGTTTTTGAGCTTTAGGGTTTCAGAAATTTTTCTCTCTCTCTCTTGTTGAAATCCTAGCCCAATGAATCATTAAACAAATGAGAAAATTCTACTTTAACGGGGTATTTATAGGCCTAAATTACGTTTAGTTGAAATTACAAGAATACCCGTAATAATTGAAATTACTTTTGTGCCCTTATTTTAAAACAAATACGAAAACCTGTAAAAACTAAACTTGAATACGTGTTAAAATATTTTCATAAGAATGAAAGTAACATAAAATAACTTATAAACTCTATAAAACATGTAAATAGTTATTTTAACTCATTAATGATTAAATATTCTCTCTTTAATTTATTTATTTAGCTTATTTTTCACCAAGAAGTACCAAAAATATAATTATGAAATTAAATTAGTAAAATATATGAAAATAGGAGGTATCACAAACTCGTAGTTATGGGATTATCAAGTGGAAAAATCGACATATGATACATTACATTTGCTCCGATTATTTAAAATTCCTAGCAAAAACTTTCTTAAAAACTTTGCCAACATTATTTGCTCCAATCATATAATCATATTAAATAGGAGAAAAAAAGTAATATTTTCCAGTTTTTTGGGGATAATAGTCCGGAGCAATAACTGATATTATACTAAAAAAAATGGGCCATATATATAGCATTGTAAAATCCCAATACAACTCCTTCACTATAATTTTTTTTATCTCCTCTCTCCTCTCCCGATAATTTCATCTATCTCATCATTCCTCCATCTATCGTTTTTTTTTTTCATCACTCCTCCATCTCTATTTTCGGTAACTTTTTTTTGTTTTGATTTTTTTTTTCAATTTTATTTTAATGTTTTGTTAGTTTTGATTTTGGATCTGTTGAACTATTTGCATGTATGTGTAAAAGGCCTTGTCGTGTGTCGAATTATTACGTGTCTAAGTAGTGGACAAACTAAGTATCGGACAAACTAAGTATCGGACAATTGATGAGTAGTGGTTATAAGGATTTGAACCTATGACATTGGGTTTTGGAGACCAGGAAAGGGAATGGTCTCTTGTGCTTCAAGAAGCACCCCAAATTTCCCGAAAGGCTAATCATAGGTTCTTCTTTCCATCGGAACAACAGGGCTGTTATGCTCATTACTAAACTTGTTGAAGAGATGAAATAGGGACAATAGGCATTGCTCTAAATTTGGAATCAAATAACGTTGGTGTTGTATAACTTGTATTAATGGGTGACACCAAAAAAATCCCAATCTAATTGTTTCTATATTTGAAATGAGGTTTGTTTTGATTCTTGTTGTTTTGTTGAATTTTTTTTTATTCTTTATTGCGTTTTTGGGTTTCCGGTGTGAGTGAGATTCAAGAGGTACATTCAGTTGAAGGAGAGAAGGAGGAAGCTTGACTGTTTGTTCATCAGAGATCCAATTCCTACTGACAAAGCTAAATTGCACTGGCCTCATCTTTTTCTTTTCTTCTCTTTTTTTTTCATTTCATTTCTTTAATTTTTATTTTATTTTTTGGATTCGAATTTTAATGTTTTTGTGTTAGTGCTTTATCAGATTTGTTAGGAATTCAAAGAAGTAAGTTTATCAGATAAAACGATTGGAATTGTGTTGAGGAATTCGGATTTATAAAAATAAAACGATTGGAATTTGGATTAAATTGTCTTCAGGACTTCGGATTTATAAATGTAATGCGATTGGAATGTGGATTAAAGGTTTGCAATATTTGTGGTTTTTTAGATTCTTTGATTTGAAATTAGTCTTTTGCATTTTTTTGATTTTATTTCCTTGATATATGATTTTTCTTTCAAAGATTTTTGCTTATGATGATTTTAGTGTTTTGACAGATTTTTCATTTGTTTACATTATCGATTTTTTTTTTTTGTTAATGATTGATTGCATGAATGAATGAATAAGTGTGCTATTTGAGTGAATAATGAACATTTGGGCAAAGCATAAGATACAAGATTTGTAATAGAACTATGTGAATGAATTAAATAATTTGTTTGACTGTTCTTGTACTACTAATTTTAAGATTTGTTGTTTTCTTCTTTTCGAATTAGAGAATTTGTCAAGTACTAAGCATTTTTAACTTCCTGCGGATTTATTTAGCAAGAGGGAGCACAGTTAAGTATAAAATTGACAAAAAGATAAGGCATGAAAGTGTTTTTGGTAAAGTGTGGTGCAGTGGTGATACTTCTTGTAGTATCCATAACTAGTATTAATTATCATCAATTTGTTGGGTGTATCCCCGCTGAATTGTATGCCCTCTACATCTTTCATCACTTATTTTCAAAACAAGAACTGCATGAACATGACTATATTTCTTTTTTTGCTGGCATAATGAAGTGCATGCTTATTGTTTTATGAATGAATGGAGTCTTTGAGTCTGCGAGTGAATAAGTTAATGAAAGGGCGGCAATTGGATGTTATTATGCTTCTGTTCAGGAATTAGGTTTCATCAACTCACACATGTTTTATTGAATGTTAAAAATATTAATTAAAAATATATACATGTCCCGTCTTTGCTGACATTGTAATTGAAATATACATATACTGATGTAGTGATTGAATGCAATGTTCACTCTGTTGAAGCTTGTCTTCCTAGAATTTGTTCTCTTTTAATTTTTCTGATTAGTTTACCCAAGAATAAGATGGAACTCATCATATCTGTGTTTATTCAAATCGTTTTACTCTTTAAAATTTGCTATTCTATTCACTCGGTTAAATCGTTTGAATAATGTAGGGTTTTGTTATTGGTAAATTTCTTGCTTAATGGTGTTATTTCATTACATTGAAACTAAAGCCGTGATATATAATGAGATGCTAGATTCTTACCCTTCAACTTAATTCGAGTCATTGACTGTGATTAGATGCTTATAAGAGTTTGTGAGTGAGTGAAAGAAAGATGGATCGATATACAGAAAGAAAAAAATGAAGAAATCCATGAATTGAATTGTGTGAATTATCCATGACTGATGGAATGTGATTGAATAATTATGAATGATTAGTTATGATTCACGGCTTGAATGATGAATTAGAAAGAAAGGGTGTAAGAGAATATGCATGATTAGAGAATACATAATTATTCTACAAGATGAATACATCATTGATTGAAAAGAAAATGTATGTGTATCACTACTTGAGTAATGTATTGGCATTTTACCTCATAGTGAAATGGTTGACCTAGGTCTGATTATATTGTTTGTTGAATGGGCTTGTATGTATTGGAGGGATGACCAGTAAATCACGGTGATATGTAAAATTACATATCACAATGGCATCTTGAGGTAATATATTAAAAGTTCAAGGGTAAGATCGTCTTTTTATATGAATTTCAAGGGGTAGCATAGTAATAAAGTTTTCTACTTATTTACGAAAATGTCATGTGATTTACTATTTATACATATCACAATGATTTCTTAGATATTATCCGTATGTATTGCATTGTTTTGATTATTATTGTTTGTTTTTCATGCTAAATGGGATTGTTTGTATTGAGTATAGTTTGTTGTATTGTTTGATCTAGGTCTTATTATAGTTTTTTCCTCTACTACTGTATAATCTGATTCCCTTCCCACTGTTGTACGTTGTTTCTTGTCGTTGATGTTGTTGGCCTTTGCTCTCGCTCCCGTTGCTATTAGCCTTTGCTGCTGCTCCTGTTGTTAGTTAACACTTACGGTGTTGCTGTTGCTTCCCCCTCCCCTACTGCTACAACAATTTGTCATAAACTCATAAGTTTGGGTGGGTATTAGCTTGTTACATCTTTGTACACTGAATTTCGGGTGATATAACCTAAATTTTATTAGAATTCGATAGTATTATGTATATGTAACATATAATGGGTCATTTTAGCATGAAAAAAGCAAAAACAAAATATTTTTATGGTACTTTTTGCTCCCATTTTTTAAATGACTAGATCAAAACGTCCCTTTTTTTTGGTGTGAAACACACTTTTTGCTCCTTCTATTTAAAGAACTGGAGAAAAAAAGTCCCTTTTCTTGGTGGCAAAACACACTTTTTGCTCAAGTTATTTGAAAAGCCGGAGCAAAAAGCCAACTATTTTTCAGTGGGAAAAACACTTTTTGCTTCGGTCAATTGAAGAACCGAAGCAACAAGTCTCCACACTTATTGCACCTTGTACACTTCGGTCCAAAACTGGAGCAAAAAGGGGGTTTTTTCTAAAGCAAATATAGTTTTTCCACTAGTGATTTGCAACTCCGATGGTAGTATGGTTTCCACACCATATACCAAAGCATATCGAGTTGGTTGTGTTGTAGTCTTATATGTTGTCCTACATGCCCAAAGAGCTTTTCTAATTTGGTCATGCCAATCATGCTTAGTTTATGAAACTACTTTACTCAGCATGATACAAATTGTTTGTTAAAGGCTTCAACTAGCCTTTTGGCAAGAGCATTGTACATTGACGACTTGTGTTGGGTGAATTTGAACTTTTCACAGTTTCTTATCATCAACTTGTTGTAAAATGGCGTTCCATTGTCATTGACAATTGGCTTAGGTACACCATACCTATAGATAATGTGAGATCTAATGAAGTCGACTGCAATTTGCTTTTTCACTTCGCGAAGTTAAATTGCTGCAGCCAATTTAATGAAATAGTATGTTGTAGCCAAAATGTACGAATGATCTACAGAGAATTTTTGAGTAATTGGTCCTATGAAATCAAGTCTCCATGTTTCAAAGGGACAAGAAGCAACCATATAGGGTGCAATGGTTATGGGGTCATGGACGTCCGGAAAAATAAGAGTAGTCGTAATCCCACCTTGGCTGATTTGTCTAACCTTATAAGTAATTTAAGATAATTTTGCATTTTACATCATTCTTCCACAAAATACAAGTCATAGGAGTTCGTACAATACCTCATGTGATGTTATTGTTACTTCTTAAAATTTGTCTAACCTCATGAAAGGAGGAATGGAAGAAGAAGTTTCTTGCTTCCATCTTTTTTGTGGGATTCTAGAAGAAAGAGGTGCTCCTTGGGCCTCCTTTCTTGGGCTCTAACTTATTCCCTTTTCTATGATTCATGTTTAGCTCTTTTTTTTTTTTTTTTTTTTTTTTTTTTTGCGGTAAAGGTATTTCTTAGCACTAGAAAATTGTAGCATTTTATTAGAGAAACATGCCAAAAATTCTAGAAACATGTGGAAAAAATATGGAAAAAACTAAAATAATGTAGAAAAACAATTGCTTGATTAGATATTTGAGATGCTTTAAATCAAATTCATGCAGCATTTACTACCTAACGAGTCGACTTCTAAATGAAAATCTACTTAAGGTAGAAACCTATTTTAGGATTCATGTTAATCCATGCTAAGTGTTTAATGCTTTGAATCACCTAGAAATCATGTTTAGCTCAAAGACCTAAAAGCATGTTTTAGCTAATCAAACGTTAAAATGAACTAAATCCTAAATCGATCACCCCTGTATGATAAACCGGAAATTATGTGTGCATTAACTATAAACCCGCCTAGCCTTATTTCTATGTGTTTGTAGGTCAAAACCAGAAATATGAATGCTATAAATCGTTATTATGATAATGAAATTACACATGAGAACAAGTAGAGGCCGCTATACGCGGGGGGGACACTGTGACCTACTGTTGTTGTACTCGTCCCCAAATCCGGAAATATAAGACATTCTTATCCTTGGCTGTCATTTTTCCCCTTGGGGTACGACCTAATGTGGTTCCGTTAGCTCCCGAAAGTACGGCAGTGACGACTTCTCTACGTAGGTTTTGAGTTTCTAGACTCACTCCTTATGCCAAGCTTACTCACACTATGAAACAAACTAAAAGACATTCAATGTTTGTAAAGAGGTCACGTGGGCCCCCAAAGCCCCGGGACCATAAGGATATACCGAAGACAGCTTTTCGTACGAGATATGAGCACTACGAGTTTACCATTATGCCATTTTGATTGACGAATGCACCAACAATTTTCATAGACTTAATGAATAGGATTTTCCAACGGCTTTTGGATAAGTTTGTGGTGGTGTTCATTGATGACATTTTGTTGTACTCTAAGAGCAATGAGGAGCATGTAGGACATTTAGAACTATTTTTACAACGCTAAGAGAGAATAAGTTGTATGCCAAAATCTCGAAGTGTGAATTTTAGTTAGAGAAGGTTACGTTTTTGGGGCATTTTGTGTCAAAAGAAGGAGTTGAAGTGGATCCAGCCAAGATTCAGGCAGTGAAACAATGGCCTACACCAAAGAATGTGTCAGAATTGCGAAATTTCTTGGGTTTAGCTGGGTATTTAGGAGGTTCGTGATGGACTTTTTGAGGATATCTAAGCCAGTGACGTCGTTAATGAAGAAGGATTGTAAGTTCATTTGGAGTGATAAGTGTCAGTGATCAGGAAGCAGATTCAAGCATTGATGAGAAAGAGTTGATTCTAAGTCGTTCCACTAGTGGAAAAAATGGTTTTTGCTGCGGTTTTTGTGATTTTTCAAGAACCGCAGCAAATAGTTATCTATGATACTGTTATGTAAATGTATTTACTGCGGTTCAAAAGAAACCGCAGCAAATAACCCAATGAACATAATAAGCAGCCCAAGCCCAATTTACCGCCACATATATATAAGATACATTAACCTAATTTCACTCTCTCCTTCCTAACCCTAACACCTCTCTCCTTCAATCGTCGCTTTTCACTCTCCTTGAAGGTGAACTCAACGCCACAACAAATCACTCATCAAAGCGTCACTAACAATGGCGACGCTGCAATCGTGTGGTTTAAGCATGACCTTCGAATCGACGATCACCCTGGAATTGTCGCCGCTTCCGATCACTACTCTTCTGTTGTACCTCTTTACGTCTTCGATCCTCGGATTTTATCTCGTGAGTTCATCTCTTCCTTTCTACTTCAATTTTGCAACTGAAATTTGGTACAGTAGAATTAATTTGAAATCTATATATTCGTATTATTGGATTAGTGTTATGTTGTTGTGTATCATTCAATTTATGAATTTCATTTTTGCTGATTTCATTGACATGTATCAATAGCTTTTCACTCTCCCGTCTCCACTTCACTTCCTCTCTCATTCACCACTTCACTTCCTCTCTCATTCTCGAGTTGGCTTCCTCTCTCATTCTCCATTTCACTTCCTCTCTTATTCCCAATTTTGAAGGTATAAATTCCTCTATTTTTTCCGGTTTTATTTTATTTTTCTTTTGAATTTGTGTTCTTTTTTTATTCGATTTTCTTTTTAATTTGAAGATCGTTTTTTTGATTCATTGTTGCTGAAGATCGATTTCTTTGATTCGTTGTTGCTGAAGATCGATTTCTTTTTAATAGCACTTGCTTTTTTTTATCGATTTATGTTTTTGGAATTTAAGTTTTGTTTATTTGATTAGATTTTTTTTTAATTCTCGTTTTTTTTTCTGCTAGTGGTCGAAGATCCGTTTGTTGGAAGCCACTTTTCGATTACTATGAAGGATTGAACAAAGTTGTGAAGGTGAGTTAATAATTTACTTTGATTTAGGGTTTTGGTTTGTTGTCTGAACTTTTGGGTTGGTTTGAGTTCGTGTTTTTGGATAGAATTCGTGTGTTTTGATTTTAGTCCATTTGTTTCAAGTTTGTTATGTGTTTTGAGTTTTTTTGTTTCTGATTTAGCGAGTTACAGTGGCGACAAAGATCGTTTTTAATGGATTAGTGCCATGTCCTGAAAATTCTGCCATTAGTGTAACTTCTGTTTTACTTTGTAGCATCAGTAATTCTGCATTTTGAGCACCCTTAATGTAGCATCACAGAAATAATTATCTTTCTTTTCGAGAGGTCCTTAATGTAGTAATGTTCACTTAAAACTTGCTACCTCCACTTCATCAAATTTTTTTTAACACCCTCTCTTTTCCCTCCAAAGTAGTTGTCTAGACATAAAGTTGTTGAAGCGCTTTTTAAATTTCCTTTGAGGATGAAGGGAATTTGTGAATAATATGTGTTCGTGTGTTTGTGTGTTGTTAGTTATCACCATGTTTCAAGTGAGTGGCTATGCACATTGAAATACTTGTTCCTACTTATTCTCATGTCTCTCCAAGTCCTGCTGCCTCTCATATACTATTTTTTAATTAAAATTGTGTTCCGATACTTTGAGATCAATATAATTCACCTCTATATAGCGTGTGTTGAGATGTTTCTATAACATTTATTTTGTCTCCTCATTGTATTGGTCTCCTTTCACTAGCTTTAATCCCTTGGCAGTCCTTTTTCTTGCTATTAATTCGTCATGGTATTTTATGACATGGAATGTGCTTTCTTCTTATTCAACCTAGACATTTAGTAATGCTCCGTATTTTAATTTGTGCTTCAATTGAAAATAATATATTATGGTCGAAATTGTGTCCTTATAATATTGTACCTTTGTATTAGGTTGGTGCTGGTCTTCCAGTGATCATGTCCATTAACCGTTTACTATCATCTGGGGACACCATCCATCGTATTGTACGTNCCATCCATCGTATTGTATGCAGCTTGAGTGGTAATTTTTTGTTCCATTCATCTGCAGTTTTCTCTCAGGTTGCTTATTTTTCTTGTAGGCTTGCATCAGTACTGGGAGTACTAAATTTTGCATCAGTCTGATCTTACCAGACTACCAGTTGCCTGACTCTTGTAGCAAGTTCTTTTNTCTTGTAGCAAGTTCTTTCGAAATGGTTGCATTTTTAGTAATTAAAAGTGAATCATTTTTATACTAGCATATAATTTTAGAAATTTCGTTTAGCATTAAACATTATGATTGCATGGACGACATTCCGTGTTGAAAGATATGTGATTTTTACAAATTGGATAATGTAGCTAAATTTCTTTCTTATGTTTGTATTACTCTACCCTGCAAGTATAGTGGAGAGGGAAGTGACAAGCAAGAATCAAATGCGAGAGGGCTGACTGGCCATTAGCAACTGTGAAAGCAAAGCCAACCCATGACAGGAAGATTGCTCTTAAAACTTGGGAAAGTAAGTTCCTGATCCTGTGAAACAATTAGCCCTTGTATTCTGTATGTTGTTTATTTGTTCTATCTTTTCCCCAAATCATAAAATTACAACAAGTTGGGTAATAATGCATGACCATTATAAACAGACAAACTTTGCCAAATTACAAAGAAAGCTTCTTTGCAAAGCTACACAAAGAATCGGTTTGTGAAACATCATTATCTCATTGCTTAGCTAGCTAGCAGAATATTGCTAATTTGCTGAGATCTATGCAAAGTGAGGTTTATGGAATTACAATTAGGAAGGGGTTGATCACCATAGTTTTCCTTATTTATGGTTAATATCATGCAAAGTTGTAGTGGTTCTTGCATGAAAATATTGGGTGCATCTGGTAAAAATAGTTGAAGTAATATTTTTTTTATAAGTGTAAGTTCCAATCTTAAGTGTAAGTTCCAATCTTTGTATCTGTAAGCAGCCAGTGACGTTCTTTTCTTTCTTCTTCTGTTGCTCATAGGTTTATGCTGCCACATGCCAAAGGTCCAGCCCTCTAATTGATAGAAGTGTAATTATATTGAAAGTTTTTTCTTTCTGCTGTAATTTTTTTATGATAGAAGTGTAATTATATTGAAAATAATTGATTCTATGTATGTATAACATTTCAGCTTCTAATTTTTCTTTAAAATGCAAAAANTTTATTTTTTTTTAAAAAAAAAAAAAAAAAAAAAAAAAAAAAAATTAGTTTTTTGGGTGCTTATTTGCTGCGGTTTTGTGAATAACCGCAGCAAAAAGTTCTTTTTTTTAACATGTTAGTTTATTGCTGCTGCTCCAGCTGCTGCGGTAAAAAACCGCAGCAAATACCCCTAAAAAAACCGCAGCAAAAATGGATTTTTGTACTAGTGTTCTAAGATTCAAGGGGTTCGTCCATTTGGGTTACATGGCTTTGGATTAGCTTATGGTCATTGTTGCATAACACTCATGCTTGAATAAAGCCACACGCCACTTGGGAAGGAAGGTTGATTATGGGGAACAAGATTGTTTTTGCCTATGAGTTTTTTCCCATTGCATTTGCTAGGGTTTTCTCATATTTGGCATTGAGTCTTTTATTTCTTGTGGAGACTTAATCATCATAACTATGCTAAAATACATGGAGAACAAATTCTTGAAGGTTTCTTGATTAAAAGATTGGATCTTGAAACATTTCTTGAAGTTTCTTGAAGAATCTTAAAAATTGCGCAAATAGAGAACGGTTTCTTAAGGCGTGTTTTTGGTGATTTTTCCAAGTTCTTGGGCAGCAAGTTATTTTGTGATTTTTAGCTTAAAGTACGATGATTATCTTGTTAATTAGTTATTTAGATAAGTTGTTAGGATATTTTCTTGATTAATTAGTTTGTTAGAGTTTATTAGGCAAGATAAGATCAACATGCAAGGATGAGGTGGCATACTTATCTTGTTGTGTGCTTATTTTGTGTAGGCCGAATTTCTTAGGGTTTGTGCGTGTTTTTTGAGTTGTTTAGGAGTTGTTTTGTTTCCTAAAATAAGTAGGAAGTTTATCCAAGATTGTTTAGGAGTCCTAAGGTATTTGTACTATAAATACCCATGTTTTATTTAGTAAAATTCAGACTTTGATTATTGTTCATATTTGTTAGTCGTTATTTTTGTGTGGGAGTTTCATACAAAATTACAAAAGGAATTCGAGTGTTTTGAGAGTTAAAAGCTTCAAAATATTCACCATAGTTTTAGGATTTGTGATTGAGTGTTCTCACAAAGATTAAAACAACCTTAGAATTAGTTTGTTGAGTGTTCCAATCTAACCTAAGTTCGTGAGTTTCGTTGATTGTGAGTGTTCCAATTTACGAAGTTCTTTAAAATCAATCTATCTTAAGTTTAAGCCCTTAGTTTGAACATAAGATATATATCAGTCAGGAGGCATTTTTCAGACTCTAAAGGAGTGGTTGACTACGACTGCAGTGTTGACACTACCAATTGGGAGTGATTCGTACGATGTGTATAATGATGCTTCTAATAATGGTTTAAAATGTGTTTTAATGCATAACAGAAAGGTGATTGTATACGCTTCAAGATAGTTGAAGCCATCCAAAGCAAACTATCCCACCCATGATCTTGAGCTACCAGCGATCGTGCTTGTCTTGAAGATATGGAAGCACTACTTGTATGGGGTAAAGTGTAGAATCTACACAGATCATAAGAGCTTGAAATACTTTTTCACACAAAATGATTTGAACATGCGGCAAAGGAGATGGCTCAAATTGATCAAGGACTATGATTTAGATATCCAATACCATGAAAGCAAGGCCAATGTGGTAGCGGATGCTCTAAGTCATAAAACGAAGCATGGAGTGAAATATAATCTCTAGTGGTCGCTAACGAACTATGTACAGATATGGAGAGGCTGAATTTAGAGATAGTGAAAGAGGGATCGTTGGAAAGAATACTTTGTAATCTTAGTGTCCAACCAACAGTGTTTGAGGAGATGAAGGATAACCAGGATGGCGATGTGAAATTAGATAGAATAAAGGAGAAACTGAAAGTAGGAAAGGCTATGAACTTCAAAATCCACGGAGATGGAAGTTTAAGGTATAAACGAAGGTGGTATGTACCGCAAGAAAATGCGGAGAATTGAAAAGGAAGACTATGGAGCAAGGTCATAATACACCATACTTAATTCACCCTGGAGGTGATAAATTGTTTAAGGATTTGAAAAAGGTGTATTGGTGGCCTAGAATGACGAGGGAAGTGGCCGAATTCGTGAACAAGTGTCTTACGTGTCAAAAGGCGAAATTTGAGCATAAAAGGCCGCAAGGAGAAGTTTAACCACTCGAGATTCCAGGATGGAAGTGGGATTGCATATCAATGGATTTTGTAACCTGCAAGTCAAAGACAAAGTATTAGAATGATACTATATGAGTTGTGGTGTATAGCTACCATGCAATTATTTGAATGACACCTTTTGAGGCATTGTATGAAAGAAAGTGTAGAAGTCCTTTATGTTGGAGCGACATAAGTGAGACAGTAATTCTTGGACCTCAGTTGGTTGAGGAAACTATTGTAGACACCTACATTTGGTCCCACCCGAAGGTCAATGAATAACGTGTACCACGTGGCAACATGTCCGACTTCCTTAAATTGAATGCTTGAAAAATGAATAAATGATCGCCGGCGGTAGCCGATGATAAGTTTGGATGATCGATCTGTTCTTAAAATCATTTTAAATTGCTTTACTTCATCAAAATTAATAAAAAGCGCGACTCGGCCACATACGTTGAATCTTCTAAAAGGCTCCGGAAGATTCCGTGCGAAATAAGGTAACTTTAGGCGATTAAAGCAAAGTCTAGAAAGAATCTCGGATTATGGAAAGTGAATGTCACGAATCACGAGAAAAATAGCAATAGTCAATGGTTTTCGAGATTCCGAGCGTTGAGCGTTGAGCGCATAAGCGCTGACTGAGCGCTCGAGCGCTGAAGACGAGCGCCCAAGTGCCCCTCAATAGCTCAGGCGCTCAGCTTGAGCGCCCCAGCGCTCGCCGGGCGCTATGACGCTCGATGAGACTTCCGAGCTCTATAAATACCTCAACCCTCAAGGAATCATCAACACATCTTCATTTTCATACTTCACACATTCCAACTCTCTCTCTCTATCTAACTTCTCTCTCTACTTTCTCTCTCCAACTTCTTTCCATTTTATCTCTCTAAAAGTTAAAAAAAAACGATTTCAATCATCCTCGAAAAACTTAATTCCAATAATCGTTCTGCAAGCATTCGAGTAAAGGAAATCGTTTCGACGACCGCAAGAAAGGTACTTCCAACGAGGCCAAAAGCATCAACAACATCGTCCTAATATCTTTGAATCCTTATTATTTTATGTGATTATCGCTTTCTTACAAAATCAATATGTCTAAACTAATTCATGAAATCTTTACTTAACTATGGCTCGGTTTTCTAATAATATGAACCTTAAGTAGAAACATGAACTAGGTTGCTTACGTACTCATGAATGCTATATGACTATCACTTTCATCATTAAGAATCCATATTTAGCTACAAGACCAGAAAGCATGCTATCACATAACTTAAAGATAAATCATGTTAAACGGCTTAAGGTCCTTATTCTTGACTAAGCCTAAAGCGATTACCCTGACACATTATTAGAAGCTATGTGTGCATTAATCAAAACCCGCCTAGCAACGTTCCTATGTGCTCTTATTGCTAATATGGAAATATCTATGATATATTTCGATATTATGATTGTGAAATTACATATGAGACCAAGTAGAGGCCGCTATGCACGGGGGGACAGTATGAACTACTCTTGTCCTTACCCTTGTCCTTGAATCCAGAGATGTGAGACCTTCTTATCCTTGTCTGTCAATTTGCCTGCGGGCTAGACCTAATGGGGTTCCGTGTGCTCCTGAAAAGGGCACAGTGGAGACTTCTCTAATTGGGTTTTGAGTTTCTAGACTTACTAACTAAGCCAAGCATGCTCACACTATGCATCAAACTAAAAACATTCAATGTCCGTAAAAAGGGCACGTGGGGCGGTCACAAAGCCCCGGGTCCCATAGTTTGGCGAATTCAATGGGGAGATTCCCTTAACTTAAGGGAGAGTGGACGAAAATCAAAAAGTCTCGTAATTTCGTAATTATAACATCAAATTTGTTTGTTAGGCATAATGCATGCAATACCCACGTGAGGGTATTTGCTTTAGGAGTCATGTCTCTTAAAGTATGTTCTATACTTGAGACACCCCCGGGGGACTTTTGTTAAGGATGGTTAGGTGACCTAACTAAGGCCACTCCTTAATCAAATTCCATCACAACCATGACGCGTGAATCATATAACCTGTGCGATT
This sequence comes from Suaeda aralocaspica, assembly GCA_016808085.1. NCBI lineage: Eukaryota > Viridiplantae > Streptophyta > Magnoliopsida > Caryophyllales > Amaranthaceae > Suaeda > Suaeda aralocaspica. Next base: position 539,510 of record PYUH01000143.1, read on the forward strand.
CATAATGGATGTCCCACTTGGATCACTACCAAGTTTTGGTGTGGATAGTTGGACACACCCTAGTCATGGTACTTTTTCGACACCTGAAGCCTTACTTGTAGTTGCCTCCATAGAACCATGGCTAGGTATGGACTTGACCTCATGCATAGGTGTGCTATGTGCGACATGTCACATGTTTGCTTGTTTGTAGAAATCTCTCATAGGAGTATAGCTTTCTCATGACCATTTTCACTAATAGTGTCACTTGTAGACCATAGTTGCTTATTGTATGGAATATAGTTACATATATAAACCCCATAGTTTGCATATTCACATAGTAAAAGTATTCTCATCATCCAAAAATAAAAATAATAAAAAAAGAAATAATGGTCAAGGGATGATGAGATACTATGCATCAAGCATTTATATGAAAGGCTCCGACAACGTCAATGCCGTGGAAGAAGTGAGAGCTCCTTTCCGTCGTCGACACGAATACACTCTCTTGAGTATGATCGATACTTAAGCATTTGAAAGGCTTCAATCCACAGGAAAAATCAATGCTGTAGGACCCACCCTGGATCCTGCTCGTGAAAAGAGATCTTTAAGATGGGATGCCAACAAATACTGCAAATACCATCAAAGTAGGGGTCACACCACCAAAGAATGCTGGACCCTAAAGAATCTCTTGCAAGACATGGTTGAAGATGGAAGACTTCCAATTTCGGTAGGAAGAAAGAAGCTTAATATTCAATCAAACCCACTGGCTATCCTCATGATCGAAGAAGTTAACTTCTTCTTTGATTCAATTACTTTAATCACATCTACTAGACGAGCTGTCCCCCAAGATATCTTTTCCAACTATGGGTCTACACCAAAGATCTTTGAGAAAGGTAAAAATACTTCCAACAATCTACCTCCATCCAAAGATCCATTTTCATGTGACTGTTAGAAGAGGGTACAAATTGACAAGATGAAGACAGGATGGATTAAACCTATCAACAATCCAAGATGCTATTTTCGTCTTTGTAAGTGGCACTACAACGAACCTGAAATTCTTGAACTACCTAGCTCTATCATCGAGCTTCCCATAGATCTCATAGAAGACATTTGGGAGAGGCTTGATATTAAGAGCCTGGGAATGAGTCCGATGGTCAATAGATACTGGAATACGAACATCAACGAAATGGTGTATAATCCCTCTATTTGGAAAAGACGCATCAAGTACCATCGACTCATTGAAGGACCCTTTCCATTGGTCCCATCTATTGCTCAATACCCTCCTGCCTATAGGATACCCGAGGGTTTCTATCGCAAAGAATGGGAAGAATACAAGCGGTTATGCCACGAATTTGCGGACAACATGGTCTTCTCCATCAATGCGGTCGAGAAAGATGAACCATCTTTCGATCCCCTTGATTTGATCACTCCTATAGGGCGACCTGCCTCACAAATAGTCATCTCATCTACTCCCTTGGAAATCAATGGAATATGGGAGGGAGTGATGACGAAGACGTCTATGTCGGAGATGGAGTTCAACCCACCTATCATACTCTCATAGAAGACGACGACGACATCACCAAAGTTCTTAGGCCCTTGTCACCTCATAAAAACAATAAAGTTCAAGTTCTCACTCGAGTCGCACGCCTCAACGCCGCCCAAGGCCAAAGTAGCGTTCAACTCACTCCACCACCTCCTCCGCCTTAAGAGGAGGATAGTTTCATCAAGTAATTGAAAAGAACTAAGGTCGATGTCAATGTTTGGCAACTCCTTGTTTCCTCAGAAAAGCATAGACAAGATCTCCTCAAAGCTCTCATCGATTTGAATGTAGTAAGCGACACCACTCCGGATGATTTGGTTAACCTCATAATACATGAGCAACACCAGTCCTTCATCAATTTTTCTGATGAAAATCTCCCCGCTGAAGGGCCTAGTCACAATAAACCCCTCTACATCAGTGTCATAAGTAAAAAACTTAATATACCTATGACTTTGATCGAGAATGATTTAGCTATTAATGTGTGTACCTTAAGAACCGCTCAGAAACTTGGGGTGCTACAAGAGGAATTCTGAGCAACTAATCAAGCCATTCGAGCTTATGACAACACAAGGAGAGACACCATGGGAGTCATATGGCTCAATATAACTACATGGCTAATTGAAAAAAAAGTCAAGTTCGACGTAATGGATATCAAAACTAGCTTCAACCTCCTCTTGGGAAGGCCTTGGCTACATGATTTAGTGGCGGTCCCTTCCACTCTCCATCAAAAAGTCAAGTTTATGTTAGAAGGGGCCGTGATCACCATCAACGCCTCTCCTATCAAAATCCAAGTCACTGTCCAACCCATCATCAACCTCGAACATGATGCTAGTGATGAATACTTATGGGGATTCTCCATCGCCACCATTGAAAAGGAGACAAGGCTCCTTTTGACTTTGATTCTCAGTCGAGTTTGGTAGTCAACGCTCTTCTTCGCGATCAAGGCTACTCCCCGGGAATAAGGATGAAATCAGGAAGGGCCCTTGCCAACACCTACCCTTTTTAATCTTCAACCCAAAAACAATAGATTTGGATTGGGATACATCCCGACTCGGGAGGACTACTAGGAGCTCCAAAAGTAAAAGATGGAAAATAAGATGGAGACATTGAAATATGACCTTACACTCTTACTTAAATGGCAAGTTTTTGAAGTAAGGGGAGAGCTTCCCCTACTACGGGTTTTCGAAACCATTCTATGGAAATTATGGGAAGAGGTACCCCGTCTTGGAGGTCATTGCTAATTGTGGCTTCATGGAAGAAGAAGCATCCCCAACTACAAAAGGAAACTCTGAACTGGATGACCTTAACGCACTAGGGCTTGGGCTACTTTTTGAATTGGAGCAGGATCCGCCTTCCGAACAAGAAGTTTGTATGGCTATGAATACTGGATCTTTCGATCCCACCAACCTCATCACGTCGGCAAGTCAAGTCGTTAAAGGATGGTGCAACCGTAAAGATCACCACCCATAAGGGAAGACTATGGATTTCACTGTAAGAGAAGGCCCTATGCTTGACGAGTCCGACTCTCAGTCTAAGTCTGAATCTGAGTTTGAGTCTAGTGCCATAGCAATTCCTAAGGTCACTAATAATTCTGTCAAAGAGCCCATCTTCCCTCAAGAGTCTGCCTTTAAGGCATAATTCGATGTCATGATTACTGAGTTAAATTATACGTCTTTGTTTGCTTACTCTTTGCCTCCTTATTTTAGTTCCAATTTATATGATTGCTCTGTTTCATAAACTTGAATTCAAAATGTCATTGAAATAATAAAGCTTGTAGAAGAGCATGACAGTAAAACTCCAATAATTGAAGAAACCGAAAAGGGTAACTTTCTGATAATGACACGCCAAGAGAATTGCAAATTGGCCTTACACTCAATCCTCAAGAAAGGGCTGGGCTTATATCACCTCTCACATAATTTTGATATGTATTCGCATGGTCATATGAAGTCATGTCGAAAATCGATCCAGAAATAGCTAGACACACCATCCCTCTAAACCAGGGGGCCAAGTCCGTCAAACAAAATCTTAGGAGAATGAAATCGGAAGTCCAACTGAAATCAAAGAAGAAGTCATTAAACAGTTACAGGCTGAATTCATTAATGTGGTTCAATACGCTGATTGGGTTGCCAACATCGTTCCCGTACCAAAAAAGGATGTGAGATTGAGAATTTGTGTGGACTTTCGTGACCTGAACAAGGCCAGTCCAAAAGATGAATTTCCACTACCCCATATTCATGTTCTTCTTGACAACACGACTAGTAACACCTTATTCTCGTTCATGGGCAGATACGTGGGCTATAACCAAATTAAGATGGCAGAAGAAGATATAAAGAAGACAACATTCACTACTCCATGGGGGCTATATTGTTATACGGCTATGCCATTTGGCTTGAAGATTGCTGGTGCCGCATGTTAACGTGCCGCGACCATACTTCTCCACAACATGATACATAAATAATTAGAGGTGTATGTGGACAACATGATAGTAAAAACTCAGAAACAGAGTGAACATACTCCTTCCCTAAGGAAATTCTTTGAAAGACTTATGAGGTTCCACATGAGACTTAATCGTCAAAAATGTGCCTTCAGGTTACCTCGGGAAAGCTTTTTGGTCATGTGGACAGCACTCGTGGAATCGAAATTGATCCAACAAAAATCAAGGCCATAATGTCCTTGAAGCCACGCAAAACCGAGAAAGAAAACCGAGGATTTTTAGGAAGGCTCCAATACATAAGCAGGTTCATCTCCCAACTCACCATGATTTGTGAGCCTATCTTCAAGAAGTTACAGAAAAATGTTCCAAAATAATGGGATGACGATTGCCAATGAGCCTTTGACAAAATCAAAGGGTATCTCACTAATCCACCCATTTTGGTACCTCCTACCCCAGGACATCACTTGAGGCTTTACTTGACTTTTACTCGAACAGCTCCTGGAGCTATGGTAGTACAAGAAATTGACGAAAAAGAAAATGCCATTTATTACCTAAGCACGAAGTTCTTGCAATACGAGGATAAACACTCCAATATCGAAAAGTTGTGCTACCATTGGTGTGGTGTACTACGAAATTAAGAAATTACTTGCTCACTCATAACGTTCATGTAGTAAGCAAGGGAGATCCACTCAAGTATCTCTTTGATAAACCTGCAGTGAATGGGAGGATGTTGCAATGGATGCTAATGTTGGCCGAATTTGACCTTAAATTTGTGTCGCAAAAGTCTATATAAGGTAGTGTCATTTCGGAATTCTTAGCTGATTCTTAGCTGATTCTCCAGATGAACCTCGACCTGGGGATGAATTTCCTGACGAGTAATTGATGATTATAGAAGAAGAAAGTTGAACTTTGTACTTCTATGGTGCCTCCAACAAACAAGGATGCGGGGTCGGTGTTCTACTTGTCTCACCAAAGGAAGAGCATATACCCATATCCGTGAAATTAGACTCCGACATAACTAACAATGTCGCCGAGTATGAAACTTGCATCATAGGTCTCAAAGCGGTCGTAGCCTTAAAAGTACAAAAATTACGGGTTTATGGAGATTCATCTTTGATCATCAATCAAATTTCAGGGAAATGGAAGGTTTGAAGAGAGAGTTTGACCCCATACCAAGCTCATTTAGAAAAAATAGCTTCTCAGATTGAGGAAGTAGAATATACGTACTTGAAGAGAGAAGATAATCAATTTGCGGATGCCCTAGCTATATTAGCATCTATGGTTCAAATCCCAAGCTCTTTGACTGAAATGCCCATGGCGGTCGAAAGAAGGAAAGAACAGGCCCATATTTGCATTGTTGAAGAGGGAAACGAGCTGAACCACCTCACAACAGAAGACCCTTGGTATTTCGACATCAAGAATTATGTAGAAAGACAACAATATCCCTCAAATACGTCAAAGAAGGAATAACAAGATTTAAGACTCCTAGCCTCTCAATACATTATCCAGGGGGTGTGATTTGTATAAAAGACACTACAATGGTCTACATGTTCGGTGTGTGGATAAGGAGGAGTCACACAAGATCATGGATCAAATACAGGCAGGAGTGTGTGGAACCCACATGAATGCTAAAATGCTGGCTTCCAAAATTATTAAGCATGGATATTATTGGAGTACCATGGAAGATGATTGCAATAGATATGTGCGACATTGTGACAAGTGCCAAAGACACACGAATGCTCAACATATACCTCCATCTCGATCTACTTCATTCTCTATCATCTTTGTGGCAGTTTTGGTATTGACGTCATTGGTAAGGTTATGCCTCCGGGCCATGGAGGACATGAGTTAATAATGGCAGCGATTGATTACTTCACTAAATGGGTAGAAGCTTCTTCATACCGCGTACTACAAGCTAAACACATGGCTCAATTCATCGAAACAAACATAATATGCCGTTATGGAGTACCACATGAAATAATTAGTGATAATGGCACTCATTTTCAAGATCAATGTGAGGAGCTGCTTATAAAATACAAGATTCAACAACACAAGTCCTCACCTTACCGTCCTCAGACTAATGGAGCAGTCGAAGTGGCAAATAAGAACGTTAAGACCAACCTCTCGAAGATGACAGAGGGCTATAGGGATTGGCCTCTTAAGTTACCCTTCGCTATATGGGGGTGTCGGACGTCAATTCGAACATCCGCTATATGGGGATCTCATATACAATAAGTCACAACTATTCAATTGGTAATGTATCATTTATTTAATAGTGTTATTGCAATAAATTATAAGTGGCACGCAGGCCTTATGCACTAAATAAATTTAAAATGTTTAAAGAACAGAGCAATCATTTCTAATCATCCTTAGAGCCTCCAGTATTCGAGCCCTCTTCTTCCTTGACCTTCTTCTTAGGCACCCATTTTTTCTTTGATGCCTCTTCCACTTGTCTTTTCCCTTTTCCCTTGTTGACCTCTCCTTCACTTGACCTTTTTGTTCCATAGTAGCCACATCATTAATCTTCAATGGGGAAACCTCTTTAATCTCTCCAAAATAGGGGCCCTCCTAGTACCTAGTCTATCCGTAACAGAAGTGACTTTGGGCTTCTCTTCTATCTCCTCCTTGGCATATCCATGGTCTTTTCTCTTGACTTGTGGGCTTCCGCACGAATGGATGCAGAATCAGCCTTCGTCCAAATAAAATAGTTCTTGGACACCTTTTCATAACATTTTAAAAGTGGGGTCACAGCAATCTTCATGCGCTTCATCCAATTTTGTTCCCAATTCTTAGCCATATCTTGTGACATAGGCTTGTCATCGGGCTTCATCGTATCATGGTCTGGAATTAACTGCTTTCGGCCAAACTGCGTCATCACTCGAGTAAGACAGTAAAAGGCTAATGAAGTCAAGCTGGAAATGCAAATGTATGAGGTTTCCTCGGAATACACCATGGCCTTAACCTTCCACCACGAGACTGTCCACCGAATATAACTCTTCTTGTAAGCAAGGGTCAGTATCTAATCATGCATAGTGGAGTGCTAGTAAAGCCTGTCTCTCCCATACAGATTCTTCAAGGAATATGATGGAATGTTTGAAGGCGGTTCCATCAAGGTCAAGCAATCCATGAGCCATACCAATGCAACACGAGGCAAGTAAGAACTTCAATGACAAAGCCAAATAGTGTATCATTTCACATGAAGAGATTTAGATTCAAATGTTCAATGATCAATTTAAGTATTTGTAGTTAAATTTCAAGCTTTTGATCCAAAGAGATTCTACTTCATTAACATTAAATGACCTATTTAACGTCACAAGTTCACATATGAACAATTTTTACTAAAATACCTACTTGAAGGAGCATAGGACATTTGGATATTGGAGCATGTGGATCTTTCTTCAGACGATTGAAAGCCATGAATAGGTCACTAATACACAAGGGCATTGGGATCTTGCCATCCTCAAATTGCTCGATGATTGTCACCAATACATCATGTCCAATTGAGGGATTGTTGTTAACAAGTAGAAATCTAGCAAATATGCATATAAGCCATGCTCTCCACTGATACCTCTTACGAGCTAACTCTGTTATCCTAAAATGTTCGATTAATGACACCAGATTAATCACCCTACCATGCACGATCTTTTTCATGGCGCGTGCATTAAGATTCAAGTAACAGTCTAAAGCTTGACATAAGTAATTCTTAGTATTCGGGATACAAGGCAAACCGCTACACGATAGACTTGCTATAGCACCTAACTCTTCAGGTAAAGGAACGACCTCTCTCTCATGAAAGCTAACATTATGTGTGTGAGGATTCCAAAAACCTATTGCAGCATGAACTATGTTTAGATCGAGATGCGCATACCTCAAAGTAATAAATGCGTTGCATCTATAGTCCTTGAGAAAGTCCTTTCTTCTTAAGTCATCACCTTAAACCATTCATAGAGAACGGATTCAAAGTCTCTCGCCATTACCGCTCGAACACAAAAAAGACAAAAGAAGGGAAGAAAGCCCTCACGAGGACTAGGGGAATAGAAGAATGAAGAATGAAGAATGAAATGTAATGAAAGATGAAGGTGGCTTAAGGTTTATATAGGTGAAAAACCACCAAAAATAAGCTAGCCCGAGCGCATAGGTGCTCGTCAAGCACCTAGGCGCTTATCCAGCGCTCATGCATCCATTGGGCGCCCCGGCGCTCAGGTGCTGGGTGCTGCCCCTTATATGCTTCCTCCATATTTATCCTCGTGCACACCTTCCTCGATATACGCGTCCTAATTCACCTGTTTAGTTTATTTTGTTTTATTTTTTCGGGGGAGGGGGAAGAGTCGCTCCTCTCCCACAAGTCAAAGTAAAGTCATAGTCAAACGAGTCAAAATCAAGTCAAAGTCAAATGAGTCAAAGCCGAATCAAAGTCATACGAGTCAATTATGCACATAGTCAAGTCAAGACAAACATATACAAAAGTCAAAATCAAGAATCAACATATAATTTTCATCACCCCTAAATAAGAAAGGTGGATTCCTAAATGCCAGAATCCCGACTAGTCGACGGCATGTCAAAAGGGGTGAAGCTAAGAAACAGGTATAACTCAGAAAGGCTCAGAGTATGTGGCCTGCTAGCATCAGCACCGTGAAAGGAAATAGACTACGTAGCCAACTCCTCAAAGAAAGGGCAATCCAAAAAAGACTGTGAAGGATGATTGGGCTCGTAGGTCTCGGGATCAACCTCTAGCCAAGGATAGTAGACTTCCTCCTCAGCACAAGAAGGCTCCTGATAGGTAGATGTTCCTACTACTCCATGAAAAGGGTCGGAACTCGGCTCACGTGCCTAAAATGAGAAAATCGTCAAAGGCAATATTAGGCAAAAAAAAAAAAAGAAATCATAAAAAAGAATAATTCTTTATTTTACCCCTGTGTCTTGGCTCCCACGCGAAGCTGTGTCCTTTATCCTTTTCAACTGGTACTTTAAAGCATCTATGACCTTCAGCGGATGCAGCATCCCTTCACAAGGCATCTATGGCAAAACAATTTGGTTAATAAACATTCAACATATTAATCCAATATTACAAAACATCGGAGGCTTACTAACCGATTGGAGTACGGAAGGAAATGACAGGACGACAAACTGCCTATCCCTGGGAGCCTCGAGGATCGTCTCCATGTGAATCACCCCATCAATCTTGTAATCAAAGGTGAAGTCAACATAAGGGAGATGGCTATCATCATATGAAGACTGCAAGAGATGAAACCAAAATTAATAATTCTTCAGGCAAAACTATGTTCGAACATGTACGAATGTATATTCACTTACCAGCTCAACCAGCCCAACAGGGCTTGCCAAACGAGGGAGGAGTTATGTTTGATAGGACTTGTCGGGGTAGATAAGAGACGTCTATAGGGAAAAGTGATCACAAGCAGCCCAGCGTCGGAGAACCTGGTCATAGAGGGCCTTGAGGCCAACTATCTATCATCACAAGAGGGTCATGGGGGACGATGAAGTCATCCGAACTATGTTGTCAAACGACACGCTCTCCTAGATACCATACAGGAGGCTCGTTATCCCAAAAGTACCAACGATGAGCCGTAAGTCGAGCGGCATAAACGAAGCTACTAGGGACACCCACTAGGTTCGCCCAAGGATGGAGTCAAACCTTCAGAGAGTCACAAAAGACAAAGTTATCGAAACGTGACAAATGAAAAAGAAATGAAATAATAAGGGCATGCAAGCATACCTCCCCTAAATGAAGCTTCCAGATGATCCGACGAGCCTCGTTGTTCCCTTTGATCCATCTACCACCTCTGCAGCTCTACCAAGAAGCAAGGACATGGTGAATACACTCCTTAGGACGAGGAGGAGCTAAACGAGGCAGGTACTCAAAGGCCCATAACTAAAAAACGCAATGAGAAAGGTGAAATCAAATAAAAAACATGATGAAGAAAGCAAAGGCAATTCTTTACCTCAATAACCCTCCAAAAGGAGGTTATACCGATGGCCACAGAACTGTCCATCTGACGGCAGGCGCCCTTCATGCCCCCGAGAAGGGAGGCGTATCCCAAACCTCCCCTATCTTAATCCTTGACTCAGCGAGAGCAGAAGATAGCGAAGTTGACAACAATGGGCACCCTTGTCAGCTGTCAAGGCGCCGAAATAAGGAGAACAAGAAAATACAGACTTTTTGGTTCCTTTCTAGTACCACGCAAGGTGAGACTCTTGCGCTAGTTCACACTACGCACGAACATTCCCCTACCTATCGACTAACAGTTAGAACCTAGGAGCTCCTTAGTAATGGAATGAACAGGGGTGAGATCGTTATTGGTCACAATGATGGAAGAAGAAAAAGGAAGGCCGGTGAAAATGGAGAAGTCAAATGGGGTAATGGTCATCTCACCCCAAGGAAAGTGAAAGGAATTGGTGGTGTCCCACCACCACTATAGGGGATTAAGAGTCAGTACATGCGAACTTTTAATCGTCTCAAAGTCTTTTAAGCCCCGGATGAAGTCAACAACTCCATACCCCGAAAGCAGAATAAAGAGGTCACGATCCTGTTGTTTCTTAAGAGCGCATAGACATCTAAGAAGGGCCTCATTAATCCATATGATCTCAAGTAATGGTCGTCCTAGTACAAGGAAGCAAGTAAAAAAACGAGTTACTTACATGGCCCTCGGCTTTCTACTCATTAGGCTTCCATAAGTTTCTTTTAGAGGACACTTGTCGCACGTCAAAATCTCGTACCCTGAATCAGACCTGTAAGTTCGGATACGATGTTTATAAATTCCGACGGCATAACTGCTATACACGAATATCAACTTCCCGTACTCTCAAGGTTGATGGAACAAAGGGGGATAAGGTGAACAATGTGGCTTCAATAATGAGATTTTGGCAAAAATGAACATTTAATTTTTAGAAGTTTAAGATCTAATTTTGAACTAAAATTAGAAAGTTGAGTTTCCATGCTAACTTGTATAAATCATGTGATTTACTAATCATTTACATCATTAAATTAACCCATGTGAACTACGTGAGTTAATAATCATTCTGCTTAATTCGTATGAACTATATGAGTTAGCATTCATGTTCATAACTAAATTGACTTATATGAGCTACGTAAGTTAATGATAATTTCGGGGGTAATCAAACTAATTCACATGAACTAAGTGAATTTTTTTGGCACTTTCCAGACACTATTCACGACATCGTCAACTACTTACTATATTAGTTCATATGAACTATATGAACTAATTCATGGCCAAAATTGAAGAATTTTCAATCATCGCCAAAATTCAACTACAACAAACATGGGCGAATGAAGAAACCCTAATTTCCAATAGTACTAATTATTTCATGAGCAAATATAGAGTAAAAGCATGAATTTGAAGACGAATTGCATGAAAAAGAATGAGTTAAGTTGAACCAACTTACATTGTGTTAGGTAAGACTTGCAAAATTCCAAAGTGAACCTTCAACCTTCAAGTATTTAGTGGAGTTTTGAAGTTTCTTAGAGTTTTGTGGGGTTTTGTTCGAAGAAGAGCCGCGAGTAAGAAGAAGAAAATATAAAAAAAAATTAAAATAAAATAAAAAGAGGCAAAACAAATGAACACAAACCAACACAAACACGCACAAAACCCTAAAGCCCACAAGGAGCACTGCAGCGCTGGCAACACCTTTTAGCAAAGTTTTACGTAAGTTTTACGTGTATTCTCTAGAGTTTGTGAGGGCAAATTATTATATGCACCCGGGGGTATATATTACAGAATATACTCCTTGTAATATTCATTTGTCAATAAGTAATATTTATTTTTCAGTAAATAATATTCGTTTTTCAATAAGTAATATTTTTGACAATATACTCAGTACTTATTCATTAAACTTTTCTTATCAAATACTTCATACATCAAATTCATGCAAAATGGTTAATATTCTTCTTTGAAAAAGTGTTTGGTAAGTGTGAATGAGCAATATTCATCTTCAACACCAATGTATTATATGTATTATGTTTTCAACAATGAATATTTATTTCCAGTATATGATATACATGTAATATTAGACACATATATGCTCAAAATTTTCTACTTGTAATATTCATTTTCCAATGTATAATATTCATTTTTGAAGGTGTGATATTGAAGTCCTACAAGATATACTTGATATTAAGACCAAAGCCACTAGTAATGCACTTCCTCGACTTTAAATGAATGAATAACTTAAAGTTATTCGTCTTTAAAATCAAATCAAGATAAACATATCTTAATGGTAACTTAAAATATTTTAAGTAGTATAAAGTAAATATTACAGTCAGCACAATGTATATTACATGTAGGAAAGTGAATATTATATTGCAAAAAATGAATATCATAGTATATAGTAGAATATACTCCCGGGTGTATAGTATAACAATTGGTTTGTCAGGGAAATGTCTAAGTAAGTGTCTAAAGTCTACAACAACTAAGTTTAAAAAGGAAAAGTTTTGAAAAGGAATGTATTCTCTATTCAAGTTCCATACAATAGTTTAGATTAAGTTTCGGGACGAAATTTCTTTTAAGGGGGGTAGACTGTCATACCTCGTATTTTCACGTATTTTTTGAACTTAATTTCATAATTATTTAGAGTATTTTTGGTATTTTAACTGAAAAATAAGTTAAATAAATAAAGTAAAGAGATAAAATATACTCCCTTCGTTCTTTATTAGTTGCAACAATTTACTTTTCACACTTGCCGAGACACATTTTATCAATTTATAACTCTAATTATATATTTGCATAAATTATAAAAAATATATATTAATAAAGTGCACATTAAGTCGAATCAAACAAGATCCATATTGACTATATTCTACTTTATACATTGAACATAAAATTAAATCAAAACTTAAAAGATGAATAGTGCATCTTCTAAAATGTTGCAACAAAAAAAAACGGAGGTAGTAATTAATTGTAAAATAATTATTTTTATGTTTTATAAAGTTTATAAGTTATTTTTATGTCACTTCAAATTTTATATATAATTTTAAGAAGTTTCTAAATTTAGATTTTAAATGTTTCCTTATTTGTTTTAAAACAAGGGCATAATAATTTTAATCATCTTTTAGAAATTAAAATTCATGTTTAAAAATGTTTCTCATGAAATTATAAATTAGGGTTTATGAAGTTTATGCTATTAATTTTTCTGATTTCAATGTTCTAAACTAATTTATGATGATCATAGATTGTTAGGGAATTAATTTATAATGATTTTATGAAGTTTAGGATGGTTTTTTTAAAGGTTTGTAAGCAAATTATTATTGCTGTCCAATTTTTAAAAGCATGAACATGAATACAAGTAGTAAACATATTATGAACATGTTTTAAGCAAGAAAATTAAGTTTTATGCATTAAATATAAGTATAATTGTATTATGAATTTATTAAAGTGTTTTATGTATGAATCGTAATGATTAAAGGGTTTTAAATGAGGTTTTAAATTAACAAATAATGCTATGAATTTTTATTATCACGTGTTGATGCATAATAAAAATAGTAACGCATGAAATAATGATTTATAGTTGTTTTTAAGGAACAATAACATCACATGATGATCTTAGAACATAATTATGTTATTTTAAGGTCAAATTATGATGTTTAGAAAGGTTTAAAAGAGTTTTTAGGTAATTTTTCAAGGCTCCCATTTTTAGAAAATTATCGAAAATCAAGTGTTTCGAGAAGGAAACTATAAAATAAAGTATGGAATTGAATAGAGACCATAAAGGGAAGGTTTTGGACGAATTTCTAACATAAAAAGGTCAGTTTAGAGTTGTTGTAGAATTTTGTCAATAACGTTTATAACTAGTTTCGATTTTCCCTTTGTACGAGACTTTGAACTAAGCGATTCTAGAAGTAGTGGCGGATCATCGTTATAACGCAAGGTGCCTAAGTACTAAAGGTATACATGTAATTACAATTCATGCTAGAGTAATTTAATTTCATGCTAGATTTTACAGAAGTGAAAACTTGAGATAATGAGAAGTTATGTTGGCATAATTGTATAAAAAGTATGCATTGACTTTAAGTTTGACATTCCAAATTTATTGTATTGTTATTACATCATTGATATTGTAATGTTGATTATTCTGAAAGGTTTTGACTAGTATTCAATATGGAAAGAAAAGCAGTTAAGTTGATTACTTACTAGTACATAGACTCATGAACATTCTGAATTATTTATAACATTTAATTATGGATTTCGCATTGAACGGGTTTCCTTTCTGTACTTTTGCTCTATTGGGCACCAACTTGGGAGCAAATCCAAGAAGGTATTACCTATGTAACTTGAAGTGACATAATTCTTATATATATATATATATATATATATATATATATATGAAAGAGTACAACGTCTTGTACCCCGATTAGAAGTTACAGATTACTATTCCCATAACTCCGATCCCCTAGTGTTCATACTCAAGGTATATACATTCCAAGAGTTTTGGTGTGAATCCTCTTTCACTTCACGTGTAATAATTGTTAGGACTCAAATAAAATTACACTTGAACAGTCAAGGCAACAAAACATCATACATCATATTAATTATCTTGGTTTTCACGTGATTCTAATATTAGTTCTTGGTCCTTTATTTATTTAAACCTTCCTTTACCACACGTAAACTGTGAGTGGCTAACTATTTTCTCGTTAAACTTGCTAGTAAACATGTGAACAAATATTCACTAACTACCTTTCTTGTTGCTCAAGTTATTAATTAATTAAATAACTGCATTTCTGTAACTTATTGACAACTAGTCAAATCCTTCCAAAATAATCAACATCCCAATGTCAATGATGTAATGACGATGCTATAAAAACGGAAAGTAAAATAAGATAGTCAATACATACTTTTCATGTAATCATGCCAAGATAACTCCTCATGCAAGTCAACTCAAGCCAATACATCATTAACTTTCAATTCTACAGATTCTAGCATGAAGATTAAACTACTCTAGCATGATTTCTAGCTACATGTATGCCTTTTGTACTTACGTACCATGTGTTATAACGGTGATCCACCAATACTCCTAGAAAACGCTTAGTTCGAAACATCCTACAAAGAAAAAATCGAAATTAATTAATAACCTCATTGACTAAATTCTACAATAACTCTAAACTGATTTCTAATGATAAAAATTCATCTAGAACCTTCCCTATAAAGTCTCTATTCAATTTCATACTTTATTTTATAGATTTCTTTTCAAAATAGTTGATTTTCGATAATTTTCCAAAAATCGCAGCTTTGAAATATCATTTAAAAATTCCTTTAAACCTTCTTAAACCTCATAATTTGACCCTAAAACAATATACCTATCTCCTAAGATAAACATATGATGATTTCGTGCCTTAATAACGATTGCAAGTCATTATTTCATGCGTCACTATTTTTACAATGCATGAACACGTGATAATAAAATTTACAGCAAAATTAATTCACTGAAAACCTCATTAAAACCCTTGAAAACTTTATAATTCATGCATAAAACACTTTAATTAATAACATCATAATAAAATTATACTTTTATTTCATGCATAAAACACTTTAATTAATAACATCATAATAAAATTATACTTTTATTTCATGCATTAACC
>PYUH01000143.1:556826-713740 GCA_016808085.1 Suaeda aralocaspica
TTCATGCATAAAACACTTTAATTAATAACATCATAATAAAATTATACTTTTATTTCATGCATAAAACACTTTAATTAATAACATCATAATAAAATTATACTTTTATTTCATGCATTAACCCAATTTTTAAATAACTATTTTGAAGGGAAAACAGAGGGGAAATAGGAGGAAGGGGAGGGGAAAGAAAGGGATGGAGAAAAGGGAGCTCCATTTTCCTTCCAAATCTCTCCAATATAATTTTGGAGGGATAGTGTTTATTAAAGAAGAAGGAAAAAAGGATTTCTCCCCCTTCCTCCCCCTCCTTTCCCAAAATAATCATCCAAACAACGGAGCTTCTCCCCTTTCCTTTCCCTTCCCTCCCTTTCTTTTCATTTCCTTGTATCCAAGCAAAAGAGATAACCTATTTTCCATACTTAAAAATATGCTCATACTATTTTTACTACTCTTTATTAATGTTTTAAAGTTTTGGCAACATTAATAAACTACTTTAAAACCTCTAAAAACCATTCTAAACAATAATAAACTAATAATATAACAATGTGTGATCATCATATGAAAGTTTAGAGTATTAAAATCATAAAACTAATAATTTTCATAAATTTCAAATCATTAATTTCTATGATTTCATGGACAACTTAAAACATGATTATGAATTCTAAAACATAATTGTAAATAATAAAACATGTTCAAAATATATTCATAAACATGAATTTAAGTAAGATTGAATTAAAAAGAAAAAGAGGAATAATTTTTTTCAATTCTCGCTCGAAGAAGGAGGAAGGAGGGAGAGCCCATGGTGGCTGGCGGCAACAGGTGGCAGGTGGCGTCGGCGAGGAGGCCAGATTAGGGTCTAAAGTTTTTAGGCTTTAGGGTTTCGAATTTCTCTCTCTCTCTCTCTCTTTTTTTTTTTAAAAAAAAAATTCCTAATCCATTAAATCATAAAATAAATCAGAAAATTTTGATTTAATGGGGTATTTATAAGCCCAAATTAGGTTTGAGTAAAATTACAAAAATACACTTAATGATTGAAATTACTTTTGTACCCTTGTTTTTAAAAAAATAAAGAAACCTATAAAACCTAAATTTGGACTTCTTAAAATATTTTCATAAAAATTAAAGTAACATAAAATAACTTATAAACTCTATAAAACAAGAAAATAATTATTTTAACTCATTAATGATTAAGTTTTCTCTCTTTAACTCATAAAACAAAAATATAATAAATAATTATGAAATTAAATTAATAAAATACGTGAAAATACAGGGCATTACAGTCTAACCCCATTAAATGAATCCTGAAACTTTGTATAAACTATTGTATTGAACTTGAAACGAGACTGCATTTTTTCCAAAACTTTTCCTTTTTAACCTTAGTTGTTGTAGACTTTAGACACTTGCTTAGACTTTTCCTTATAAACTTAAGAGAATAAGACGTTAAACTTTGCTAAAAGATGCAAAAACTCGCAAAATTTAATGGAAAAACGCACGAGATTCTATCGCACTCTACCCCCCTTAAAAATCGAGTTACTTCCCCGTAACTCCACTAATCTGAAACAACTCTGGATGCTTTTTCCTCATCATATCCTCAGCTTCCCACGTTGCTTCCTCGGTTTCTTGGTTAGACCACAAGACTTTTACTACTTTGACACCTTTTCTACGAGTATCACGAATTTTAGTGTCAAATATTTTAATCGGTTTCTCCTCATATGTCAAGATTTGGTCTAATTCGATCGCCTCAAGTTGCAACACATGTGTCTTATCCAAAACATATTTCCTCAATTTAGAAACATGAAAAACATTGTTAAATTTGCTCAATTCTATCGGTATGGCTAGTTTATACGCAACCTTTCCAATTCTTTGCAAAATCTCATAAGGTCCAATGTACTTTGAACTTAGTTTTCCCTTTTTTCCAAACCTCATAATGCCTTTCATTGGTGATACTCTCAGTGACACCTTGTCACCAACATCACACTCATCCTCTCGACGCTTTTGATCCGCATAGGATTTATGTCCATCATGTGCAGCTTGAATCTTTGCTTGTATTACTCTCACCTTGTTGGTAGTCTCCTCAATCAACAGAGGTCCTAGAATTATTGTCTCTCTTATGTTGCTCCAACATAAATTCTACAGTTTCTTCCATACAACGCCTCAAAAGGTTCCATGCAAATATTTGCATGGTAACTGTTATTTTACGAGAATTCGATCAAATCCAAACCATCCTCCCAATTCACTTGGAAATCCATCACACAAGCTCTCAGCATGTCCTCTAACGTCTGTATCGTCCTTTATGTCTATATATCAGTTGCTGGATGGAAATCGGTACTCAACTTCAACGTATTACCGAAGTTCTCCTGGACACTTTTCAAGAATTTTGAAAGAAATCTAGAATCCCCATCCGATACGATATCCTTTGGAACTCTATGTAGTCTCATAACATGCTTTATGTAAGCCTTTTCAAGTTGTTCCATTTTCCAAGTCTCCTTCATCGGTATAAGCACTGTTGACTTAGTAAGCCTATCCATCACAACCATATAGTACCATTCTAATTCTTTGACTTTGGCAAGCAGGTTACAAAATCCATTGAATGCAATCCCACTTCTATCCTTGAATTTCAAGTGCTTGAACTTCTCCTTGCGGCCTTTTATGTTTAAATTTCAACTTTTGACATGTAAGACACGTACTCACGAATTCAACTACTTCCTTCTTCATTCTAGGTCACCAATACACCTTTTTCAAATCTTTATACAATTTATCACCTCCAAGGTGAACTGAGTATGGTGTATTATGACCTTCCTCCATAATCTTCCTTTTTAATTCTTCGCATTTCTGTGGTACACACCACCCTCCTTTATACCTTAAATTTTCATCTTCGTGGATTTTGAAGTCCATAACCTTTCCTACATTCAATTTTTCCTTTGTTCTATATAAATTCACATCTCCATCATGATTCTTCTTTATCTTCTCAAACACAGTTGGTTGGACACTAAGATTACATGATTCCTTCCAACGATCCGTCTTTCACTATCTCCAAATTCAGCCTCTCCATGTCCCTAAATAGTTCGTCAGCAACCACAAGAGAATTCACTCCATGCTTCGTCTTACGACTTAGAGCATTCGCTACCACATTGGCCTTCCCTTCATGCTATTTGATACCTAAATCATAATCTTTGATCAATTCAAGCCATATTCTTCGCATGTTCAAATCCTTTTTGTGTGAAAAAGTATTTCAAGCTCTTATGATCTATGTAGATTCTACATTTCACCCCATACAAGTAGTGCCTCCACATCTTCAAGGCAACACGATCGCTGTTAGTTCGAGATCGTAGATGGAATAGTTTGCTTCATATGGCTTCAATTGTCTTGAAGCGTACGCGATCACGTTACTATTTTGCATTAAAACACATCCCAAACCATTCTTAGGACCATCAATATACATGTCATAGGAATCACTCCCAGATGATAGCGTCAACACTGGAGCCGTAGTCAACCGCTCCTTCAGAGTCTGAAATGCCTCCTTATACTTATCATGGCAAACGAACTTACAGTCTTTCTTTATTAACGATGTCATCATAGGCTTAGCAATCTTCGAAAAGTCCTTCACTAACCTCCTATACCCTGCTAAACCCAAGAAACTTCGCACGTCCGACTCATTCTTAGGCGTAGGCCACTCCTTCACTACTTCAATCTTGGTTAGATCTACTTCAACGCCTTCTTTTCACACAAAATGTCCCAAAAACGCGACCTTCTCTAACCAAAATTCACACTTCAAGAACGTGGCATATAACTTATTCTCCCACACCATTGTCAAAATCGTTCTTAAATGTTCTACATGCTCCTCATTGCTCTTAGAGTACACCAATATGTCATCAATGAACACAACTACGAACTTGTCCAAAAATCGTTGGAAAATACTATTCATCATGTCCATGAAATTTGTTGGCGCATTCGACAACCCAAATGGCATAATGGTGAACTCGTAGTGCCATACCTCTTACGAAAAGCTAGCTTTGGTATGCCCTCGTTAGCTGTCCTCAATTGATGGTATCTTAACCTCAAATCAATCTTTGAGAACACAATAGCTCCTTTCAACTGATCAAACAAGTCATCAATTCTTGGCAAAGGATGCTAGTTCTTGATCGTCACCTTATTCAACTCCCTATAGTTAATATATAACTTCATGCTTCCGTCGTTCTTCTTCACAAATAGCACTGGCGCTCCCCAAGGTGAAGCACTAGGCCTGATGTAACCCTTCTCCAATAAATCCTGCAAGTGCTCCTTCAACTCGCTCATTTCCGCAAGTCCCAACCTATATAGTGCTTTGGAAATGGGCGTCGTTCTTGGCACTAGGTCTATGGTGAAGTCGATTTCTCGCTTCGGTGGCATTCCCGAAAGCTCCTCCTGTAATGTCCCGCCTTTAATGCAATGACATTAGCGGAAATAACGTCAAGGAGAACGGTTACCAAAACATTAGAAAGCTAATAATTGAAAAGTCAAATCTTAAGAAAGTGTTTAAGTTCCAAAATAGTCCTGTCGTAATCCAAAACTAAACATGAAAATTTAAGCAATTACGTAACTAGTAGCAAACAACTAAGTCTTAAAATCTAAAATAATTGAAAATACGAATAAGGGAAAAGGTCTGCTCTGAACAAGTTGCCTAATAAAAGGTGCAAGGAAAAGGTATCCTAAATCCTCACACGCACACCCCTGTTGCATCAAACTAATCAGACTGCTCTCTTGCAAAATACATTAATAATTCCACAATCAATGGAGAGCAACTAACAGTTCCCTACTAAAAGTAGGATTCAACATAACCAAGATTAAAATTAGGTCAACTAAAAGAGAAGGTCATAACAAACACATATTCACAATCATCAATGTATAAGTAGGGTCAAATACTTAATTTAATTTTAATTTCTCTTTTTACTTTAACAGTTCAATTACACACATACCTGGGATCCAATGCCGCTCTAGAAAAAGACAAGTTAGATAAATCCATAGAATGTTTAACAATCAAGTATACTACACTTAAATACCCAATAATTCCAAGTAATTGATAAGCCAAGAATAAAAATGTTATGGTTTGAAATGGGCTTAAGATAATAATTTATTCATTATGCATGAGATATATTACTGCTGCAAGCTAATATGGTTTCTGCTAATATGAAAATCAACACATCACTACTTCCCCAGTACTGCCTAGTGAAATCTATACATCACTAGTGACCCTCCCTCGATATAGAGAGCTATGTCTAAGACTAGCCAACCTCCTAGATGTGAAATCGATACATCACACCTAGTACGACAGCAAAACCATTAATTAGCCTACCTAATAACACTAGGTAGGAGCTACCATATCTAATGCACTTGTAATTTCTCGAGCACAAAACATAACTAATACAAATAAAATTTATCAGCTTATCAACACTTGAGAAGATAATACATAATTCCAAATTAAGCAAATTATACTCTACAATTTAAATGTGTCTTGAACAGGGAGTTTCAATCATAAAAAAAATTATCATCATAAATATCACAATATCAAAAATAAAAATCCACTATGTGAAGACATGATTCATACCAACATTTAGCCATGATACACAACATATCATATAACTCACCCAATTTAATTGTTTTAACACTAACTTCTTAATCACTAAAGTAACAAACAAGCTAGGTCTAAATTACCCCAATTTGTTAATTAAACTTAAAGAAACTCATGAAAATCAACAAAAGCAATAGCATTAATCCACTTATTGTTTTCCCATCACCTAAAATCATAAAAGCTATTTTAGAATTAAAATATTAGAGAAAAAAATTGCATTATATGGCTAGTGTTATAAAATATAGAGAGTGAGAGTATAGATACTTAAGAGAATATAGAATTTGTATTATTCAAGTGTGTCCACTCCACACTAGGAGCCCTATATTTATACACATGACTACCTTGTGATTCCCTAAGAACATTGAAAAGTCATAAGTGACTATAATGAAGTGAATTACATGGAGGAGTAAAATCATAAGTTACAAGAGCATTTACATAGGACACTTATGGTGAGAATTATGATGAGAATTAACGTATGGGGAATATGGACATCCACCATTACGAAAGAATTATAACACTCCCCCTTGGATGTCCATTAACAAAATTAATGCGTTTGAAATGCTGCCTCATAAAAAACCTTACCAGGAAAACCTAGTGGGAAAAACCCATGGTTAAGGGAAAAAGAGTGCAGCGCGCATTTTACTCCCCCTCATTACCATATCACTGGAAATCTCTTAGATGACGCAATCCAATATCTTGAACTAATTTTCTAAATGTTTTCGTTGGAAGTGCTTCAGTAAATAAATCTTCTAAATTCTCGCTTGAACGAATTTGCACCACTTTTAAGTTTCCAGTCTTTTGAAGGTCATGAGTAAAAAAGAATTTTGGTGAAATGTGCTTTGTTCTATCGCCTTTGATGTACCCTTCTTTGAGTTGTGCAATACAAGCTGCATTATCTTCATACAAGACTGTTGGTGCTTCTCTCCCATAGGATAAACCACAATCCACTTTTATGTGTTGAACTACCGACCTTAGCCATACACATTCACGACTTGCCACATGGATTGCTAAAATCTCAGAATGATTTGAAGAAGTAGCTGCTATAGTTTGTTTCATAGATCGCCACGAAATAGCAGTACCACAATATGTAAACACATATCCAGTTTGTGAACGAGCATTATGCGGATCTGATAAATAGCCTGCATCTACATAACCAATCAAATCTTCTTTGGAAAGATTAGAGAAAACTAAACACATATCTTTTGTACCTTGAAGGTAACGAAGTACATGTTTGATCCCATTCCAATGCCTTCTAGTCGGACATGCACTAAAACTTGCTAATAAATTCACTGAGAATGATATATCAGGTCGTGCATGACTTGCAAGGTACATTAATGCTCCTATTGCGCTTAAGTATGGTACTTCAGGACCAAGAATCTCCTCCTCATTTTCCCGAGGGCGGAAGGGATCTTTCTTTACATCAAGTGATCTTACAACCATAGGGTTGCTCAATGGATGTGCTTTGTCCATATAAAATCTTTTAAGAACCTTTTCTATGTATGTTGATTGATGTACCAGTATACCATTCTTTAAATGCTCAATTTGTAACCCCAAACAAAATTTTGATTTTCCAAGATCCTTCATTTCAAACTCTTTATTTAAACAATCCACAGTCACTGAAATCTCTTCAGGAGTTCCAATGATATTCAAATCATCAACATACACTGCGATTATAACGAATCCAGATCCAAATTTCTTAATAAAAATGCATGGGCTAACAGGATCATTCTTATATCCTTCTTTCAATAAGTATGCACTAAGACGATTACACCACATACGCCCAGACTTTTTTAATCCATAAAGAGATCTATTCAATTTGATAGAGTAGTATTCTCGAGAACTAGGTTGTACTGCTTCAGACAATTTAAAACCTTCTGGAAGTTTCATATAGATATCATTATCCAGTGGGCCATACAAATAAGCTGTGACCAAGTCCATCAGACGTAAGTCAAGTCCTTCTCTTATTGCCAGACTAATTAGGAATCTAAAAGTAGTTGCATCCACCACGGGAGAGTATGTCTCCTCATAATCAATACCAGGTCTTTGTGAGAATCCTTGTGCAACTAAACGCGCTTTATATCTAACAATTTCACCATTTTCATTTCTCTTGCGCACAAAAACCCATTTATATCCCACTGGTTTCACACCTATAGGTGTGCGGACTACTGGTCCAAATACTTCTCTCTTTGCAAGAGATTTCAATTCTGCATCAATTGCTTCTTTCCATTTTGGCAAATCATTTCTTTGTCTACTTTGATCCATGGACCTTGGTTCTTGATCCTCTACATTATCCATGGCATCAAGTGCTATATTATATGCAAAAACATCATCGACGTCGATTTCATTTTGGTTCCATTTAATTCCAAACATGATATAATTAATCGAAATCTCTTCATTATCAGGTACCTGAATTTCTTTTTGTATCATGTCTATATTCTCTTCTGGAGATCCTTCAAAACTTATTGTATCCTCAATTTGGCCATTACCAATCATTGCTCCTTTTCTTTTCCGAGGATTTTTATCTTTGGAACCTATAGGCCTTCCACGCTTCTGGCGTGCTTTAGATTCATTAGCAACATGATGTTGTCCTTCTGGGACATCAATCTTTATAGGAGCATTTACAGCTGGTATATGTGACTTGGTCACTTTGTTTAGGTCAGAAAATGCATCTGGCAATTAATTTTCCTAGCTTTGTCAATGAATTATCTTTTGAACTTCTAACTCACACTGTTTAGTACAAGGATCGAGATGAGATAATGACTTTTCACTCCAACTTATTTCTTTTAACAGCTGTTTATTTTCTCCCGCTAATGTTGGGAAAACTGACTCATTAAAATGACAATCTACAAAATGAGCTGTGAACAAATCTCCTGTTAATGGCTCTAAATATTTAATTATTGATGGAGATTCGTATCCAACATAAATTCCTAACCTTCTTTGAGGACCCATCTTAGTACGTTGTGGTGGAGCAATTGGAACATATACAACACATCCAAAAATTCTTAGATGGGGAAATATTTGGTTCCTAACCAAAAACCAATTGTGATGGGGAGACTTTATGATAACTTGTTGGCCTGATGCGAATTAATGATGCTGCATGTAATACAGCATGCCCCCAAGTAGAAACTGTGAGTTTTGATTTCATTAACAATGGTCTAGTAATTAACTGCAAACGTTTGATTAATGACTCGGCCATACCATTTTGTGTATGAACATGTGCTACAGGATGTTCAACATTTTCCCAATGGATATACAATAGTCATTGAAGGTTTGGGACATGAATTCACCAGCATTATCGAGACGAATAGTCTTAATAGCATTATCTGGAAAATGTGCTCGTAATTTAATCAATTGAGCAAGTAATCTTGCAAAAGCAAGGTTACGAGTTGATAACAAAGATACATGTGACCATCTAGTTGATGCATCAATCAGCACCATGAAATATCTAAATGGTCCACATGGGGGATGTATGGGCCCACAAATATCCCCATGTATACATTCTAGATAATTAATCAATTCAAAATTCATCTTAGTTGGTGATGGCCGAATTATCAACTTGCCTTCTGAGCAAGCTACACATTGAAAACCCTTATGAAGAATCTCCTGGCTCTTCAATGAATGTCCACAAGAATTTTCAATGATTTTTCGCATCATTGTTGAACCGATATGGCCTAACCGGTCATGCCAAACAACAAAATTATTAGTAAACTTCTGGTTTACTATAGAATATGCTTCAATTGCATTGATTTTAGTGTAGTACAAACCAGGGGAGAATGTAGATAATTTTTCCAAAATATGTTTTATGCCTTGGATTATACTTGTGATGTGAAGGAATTCATCATTTCCTTCACAAATTGTCTCTATATGATAGCCATTACTACGAATATCTTTAAAATTTAATAAATTTCTTTGAGACAATGGGGATCATAAAGCATTAACAATTTCAATTTTTGTTCCTCATGGCAACAATATATTTGCTCTTCCCGAGCCTTCTATAATATCTGTACTACCCGATATAGTGTTCACATTAGCCTTTTTCATCAACAAGTGAGAAAAATATTTTTTATTCTTAAGTATAGTATGAATGGTTGCACTATCAATAAGACATAATTCTTCTCCACGTGTTGCAAGTTGAACTTGAAGGGTATTCATATTCTTCAAAATAAAATAAAGTGTCATAAATTAAACATATTATTTAAAGGTGATAAATAGCCAATAACCATATTATTATAAAATAAAACAAAACAAGTCATAATGTCTAAATAAATTAAAAACATATAAAAGTCTTATTACAACCATAAGGAAAAAAATTAATTTATTCTAAACCAAACACACAACTAACATAAATAAATGCGAGAGTTTTATTCTAAACCAAACACACATAAATTGTAAGGTTTAATTATTCCCTTCAAGGATTGTGAGAAAATTAGCAACATCTAAATGAGTTATGTCACCAAAATCAAAGTCAAAACCCCCTTCGTCATATTCAACCTTTTTTCCTTTTTTCAATGATTGTTGATAAAGATCAAAAAGATGTTTTAGCATCCGACACACACGAGACCAATGACCTTTTACTCCACGGCGATAACAAATAGTGGTCTCATTTTTCCCTTTCTCAACCTTATCATCCTTACGTTCCCACTTCTGGTGAGAATATGGACTCTTGAAATAACCTCCACGACCCCTACTATATCCACCAAAGCCACGCCATTGGCCACGACCGCGACCTTGACCACTACTGCTGGAATGGTCTTTTTTTGTTTAGTTTTTTCTCATTATCATGAGAAGTCACATTCACTTCAGGGAATGGAGTAGAGCCAATAGGACGTGATTCATGATTTTTCATTAATAGCTCATTAATTTTCTCAGCAACAAGAAGACAAGAAATTAATTTAGAATATTTTGTAAAGCCTTTTTCTCGATATTGTGTCTGCAGGACAATATTATTTGCATGAAAAGTGGAGTATGTTTTTTTTTCCAACATTTCTGCATCAGTAATTTTCTCACCACATAATTTTAATTGAGAAGTTATTCTGAACATAGCTGAGTTATATTCACTAACGGATTTAAAATCTTGTAACCTCAAATTCAACCAATCATAACAAGCTTTAGGGAGTATAACAGTTTTTTGATGGTCATATCTTTCTTTTAGACCATTCCAAAGAACATATGGGTCTTTAACAGTTAAATACTCATTTTTTAGCTCTTCGTGGAGGTGATGACGAAGGAATATCATGGCCTTAGCCTGATCTTGAGGTGTTGCTGTATTACCCTCCTTAATCGTTTCACCTAGCCCTTTAGCAGCTAGATGTATTTCAACATCTAACACCCATGACAAATAATTTTTTCCGGTGATATCAAGGGCTACAAATTCCAATTTGGCAAGGTTTGACATTTTCACTATAAAGACAATATTACAAAATAGTAAAATAAGTAAAAATTATTCAACTAATAAATATACTTTATTGTAATGCATATTGGTAATAATGAAAATTAAAATAACTATTATATAAGCATGAAATAAGACAAGTGTAGAAAGAAATAAAATAAAGAGAATAATATATAATCTAACTATAATACATGACAAGTAATATAAAAATGAGACTTATATAAATAAATATACCATGTTAATGAATGGATACTTAAAAATGCTAATGTGAATATTAAAATGACAAATATAGAGAATATTAATATAATGTTTGAATGTTAATCAAAGTATCGTTATTTTACCATGTTTTTATATAGTGAATATTCCATGTACTTTAAAGTATAACATTATATAAAAATAAGTATATAAAGAAAGAAGTGAGATTTGTAACGTGTATATTAATATAATATGTAATAATATTATTACATGGAATAAAACGTGACTTTGAAAATTATCTCAAGTATCCATCGTGGTAACGTGTATTAATAGTGACTTGATATATTACATGTTTTTTTTTTTTAAGAGAATATAAAAACAAAGAATACATATACAAAAAGAAAATACATAATAACAAGTGATATCGTTATATTTCTTTTTCTTCATTGAAACATCCTATATATTTTGTTAAAATAACCAGAGTAATATAATGTTAGTGAATAGTGATACTTATGAAAATAAATATATATATCGAGACATGTTGAAAGATGGTATGACATTCATGATTGATAACCTTTGTTTTTTTTTATATATATAATTAAAATAAGTTTGTACGTATATGTCATAATTCATTATTAAAATAAAAAAAAAAAAAAAAAAACTATTTTTTATTGCAATATCAATATTGAAAGAACCTTTTCATAAGCATTATTAGATTAGAGACTGCATACCTTTTGTAGTCTATGAATATGACATGATAGAAACTGATTCAATTAGGATAGAACTATCGTGCTGATAACGTGTTATAAAATATAGAGAATGAGAGTATAGATACTTAAGAGAATATAGAATTTGTATTATTCAAGTGTGTCTACTCCACTAGGAGCCCTATATTTATACACATGACTACCTTGTGATTCCCTAAGACCATTGGAAGGTCATAAGTGACTATAATGAAGGGAGTTACATGGAGGAGTAAAATCATAAGTTACAAGAGAATTTACATAGGACACTTATGGTGAGAATTATGATGAGAATTAACATATAGGAAATATGGACATCCACCATTATGAAAGAATTATAACAGCTAGATTACAATTTCAAACATATAAACTCATTTTAACTTGAATTAAATCATGAAACTACAAAGATATAATTATAAAACAGTATATATACATCATCCAAGAGCAAACAAAAAGTTTTGAACTACAAAATACGATTCATCACTAATTGTCACAAGCTGTCAAATCTGTCAGTGTTTTTGTATCAACTTTACAGGGGTCTACAGAACTCATTATAAAGAAGTAGGTCACGAATTTTTGACACAATAAACATCAAGATGTTTTAAGACCAATGTTAAATGAATCACTTAAAAAGACTCAATATAATGGTCACAATAGCGAAAAAAAAAACTGATACTCGTATTTAAGTGAATTCTGACCACTAAGCAAAGAAAAATACAAAATAAATATGAAATTTTTTTAAAATCCTATAAAATTCCATATCATAAGTAGATATATAAATGAAGGAATTTATTGAAAAAAATCCAAAGAAAAACAATTTTAAGTAGGAAAAAACAGATCAAACTTTCATTATTTTGAAACCCCAATTTTGACAATTTTGCAATTATGCAATTTTGACAGCAAACCCCAATTTCATTATTTTTGCAATTTTGCACGAAAATATACCAAATAAAAACCAAGCTCTCGACATACTGAATTCAAACATCATACAGTGGGTTAAATGAAAAGATATCCATAAATTCACATATTCATCAATTCTAATTAAAATAGGCTAAAAAATCATACATGAACATAATTATATTGCATGAAAACAATTGTACACATGAATCATAGAAAAAAAGGCCTAGAATTAAACATGAATTGAAGCTGCTAATTATGAATCTAAATATGATGAATTTTACGTTTAATAAGGTCCTATTAGTTACCTTGATCACTAGCCAAACTTTAAGAAACACTAAAAATCGTCCTTCGATCCAAAGCTCCAAAAACCATACTTTGTAATTTTGTTTGTTTTTCACTAATTAATTACTTAAAAATCTTGGTTTTTGAGTTCTTGTTGCTAATTTGTGAGTTTATTTTTGTTTATTCCTGATTTTTCTTAATCTTGGTTGACATTTTGAGTGTATTATTGTTAGAACTCAAGCATTTTTGTTGGTTTTATGTGGATCTTTGGCTTTTGAGGTTTCCATTGACTCATGAACTAACCTGTTTAGTTGTTTAAGGACTTATTTACAATCTTTCCACTTTCTTTAGGATTATCCTCTTAATTAGGCTCTTTGCAACCTTGTTACCGCAATCATGAGAAATATCTTCTCTTTGAGCAAACAGAAACAAAAGACTGTTGATTTAGACCTCGAACCAAACACACCCCTGAGACGGTGGACCCACCTCCAATTAGAGTCCCAAATCAAGACTGTAAGAAATGGGCCGACTTAAATGAACGTACGTTAAGAGGAACTCAGTTCTATGACGTTGCACCTGTCAAAGCTTTAAACTTTAAAACTGAAATGCAAGCGTTATTTGAGAACCTAGGTTGAAAAACTTTGTCCTACCAGACAAATTTCATCCGACTTAAATCCACTTACGTACGAATTTCTAAGCACTTTAAAAAGAAGGCAAGCTTCGAAACCTGCTGATTTTCCTGAGTATGCCATTAGTTTCCGAATGTTCAATAATGATCACACTATCATTGTCACAGCTTAATTCTCACTTTGGATGTGACCTGACCAACCCAATTTTTGAAACTTCATCAGTCTCTATTCCAAGATTCCATCTTCATGAATTCTGGACACAAATCAGTGGCTATGATAGGTTTAATTCTACCACTTCTTCGGCGAGTCACATTCACCAACCTAGTATAAGGTTTTTGCATCAGTTGCTTGGCAATTCTATCTTCTCCAAACAAGATTTGGGGAAGATAAACAAGATAGGGAAATTGTTTCAAACCCTCATATGAAAGGAGAGATTGGTTTGGGTGGGTATATCACCCTTCTTGCTAGTAAGCTAGGTTATTCCCACTACTTCCATGCACTTAATGAAGTGAATGAGGATCTTTTGTTTATTTAGACACATTCTCCTCTTCATGGTTTGTGCATGAGACTATTAGACCAGACAGGGTTAGTTGGTTAGTAAATAGGAGACACCATTGCTATTTACCTAACCCCTTAGTTACTAATTTCGAAAGGGACTCCCATTTCCTCATCCCTTTCGAACCCCTAAGTCCGAAAGATCATGCCTTGTTTTCTAGGAGACACCCTCACCTTCTCCCTATTCAAATTTCTCAACGTCCTCCTTCTCCTCATGAGACTAGGGCGAGCCCTTCTGGCTGGCTCACAACTACCACCTGATATGAGCCAACAAGGCTCATCTACACCTCATGCTCCTCCTTATTCTGAACTTCTAAATGCTTTTAACTCTCTCTCTCTCTCTCTCTCTTCAACAAACTGAAATTTTCAGTTATATTCAAAACCAACAATAACATGAACAAGAGGAACATGACTTTGCATTACTTCAAAACAATGCCATGTATCACTATCACTTTTCTTCCGTTCATTTTAACCCCTGCCTTAATGATGTATGTGCAAGAAACAGTGACATTGATAATATTAATGATATCAGTGCAGTTGATAATGATATCAGTGCAATTGATAATACTAATGATATCACTACAATCAACTTCGAAGTTGGTAATATCGATAACAAGAGTGCAACCATAGGTGAAATAATTGCATATGGTGATATAAGCTATATGGGTGCATCAAGGGTAGGTATTTGTGTGTGCATGTTCACATATCACTAATATGGCACGCAAATCAAGAAAAGATGGTGGATTTTGGGGAACAAGATGGTTTTTGCGTATGAGTTTTTTTTTTCCCACTGTATTTGCTAGGGTTTTTCTCAATTCAGGCTTTGAGTCTTTATTTCTTGGTGAGTCTTGATCATCAAAATTATGTTAAAATACATGAAGGACAGATTCTTGAAGTTTTCTTGATTAAAAGATTGGATCTTGAAGCATTTCTTGAAGTTTCTTGAAGAATCTTGAAAATTGCGCAAATGGAAGACGGTTTCTTGAAGCGTGTTTTTGACGATTTTCTTGGTTCTTGGGCAACAAGAAATTTCGTGACTTTTAGCTTAAAATCTGATGATTATCTTGTTAATTAATTATTTATGCAAGTTTTTAGGATATTTTCTTGATTAGTTAGTTTGTTAGAGTTTGTTGGGCAAGAAAAGATCAAGATGCAGTGATGAGGTGGCATACTGATCTTGTTGTGTGTTTGTTTTGTGAGGGACGAATTCCCTACTGTTTGTGCGTGTGTTTTAGTTGTTTTTAGTTAGGATTTTGTTGATGATTATACCTATAAATAGTCTCAACATTATTTTGTAAATTAATTAATTTTGAGTTGAATAAAAGTTTGCTTGCTTTCTTGAAAACAAAATTCCGAAAATTATTAAGGGTTGGTGGAATTTTCCTTTATACTCTTGTGAAGATTATTTAGTGGCTTTGAGGGTGCTTAGGCTTTAATCAAAGAATAATTAATCAAACCTAAAATTGAGAATTTTGGTGGCTTGGCCTTTAGAAGCTCGAAATTTTAGTTCTATCCCTGTGGGTATTCCAATTCATAAGAAAATTCACATCAAATTTGGTGCTTTCATTGAGAGGTCGTTTAATCTCAAGTGCTTATCGATCTATCAATCACTTTAACCGACATTGCCATGGAAGGTGGAGGTGAAGAAGTTCCTGCTAACTTTCAAAGGGGATTGTCCTTGGAACAAGCTAAGGAAATCAGAAGGGACAATGAGATAAAGGAGTTACGAGCTATGCTAGAAGAAGTGATGAGTTTTGTATCAGGGAGATCGAAAAACTTTAAAAAGGGACACGAAATTGAGGAGTTTGATTCAATTTCTAGTGATGAAAACTCAGGCATGAGTGCAGGCAAACCTAGGCATGACTATGACACCAATTCTAGTGATGAAGATGATCGAAAAAGATACAAAAAGTGTGACAAAACAAGGGCAAAAGAGTGTTGAAGAGTATATCAATGCCTTTGAAAAGATGCTGATATTGTGTGATCTAGAAGAGAAGGAAGATCACAAGGTTGCTCGATTTGTTGCAGGACTGGATGATTCCATCAGGGAGAAAGTGGAATTACAGCCCTATTGAACTTATGATGAAATATGTAAAGTGGCACTCAGAGTTGAAAAACATGGGAATTCAAAGAAACCAAAGGCGTTGTTTAAATCCCATGAGTCAAAGAAGGAAGTGGTGTATTCCCAACCATCTAGTGCTAAACCTAATTTCGACAATGTTAAAATGACAGTCACTCCAGTGAAACCACCTGCAATCCCTGATGATAAGAGGAATTGTTTTAAGTGTCAAGGATATGAGCACATGCAACGTAATTGCCCTAGCTCCATGCTGATCACTGTCAGGGAAGCACAAGAGATTAAGGATGCTTACCTAGATGGTCTTCTTGAAGAAGGGGAGGACGAAAATTCTGAGTCACATGAAGGAAAAAGTAGTAATGATATGGAGAAAGTAGAGGCAGAAACACAGGGTCAGGCATTAGTCCTCAGGAGGATTCTTCAGACTAAACCAACGCCAATTGAAGAGAACTAGAGGGACAAGATTTTCGTGACCAAGTGTAATGTACAGGGAAAGCTGTGTGATGTGATTATTGATAGTGGCAGTTTTACTAATGTGGTCTATACCCTACTGATTCAGAAATTGAACTACCCAACACATAACCATCCTCAACCTTACAAGTTACATTGGTTGAGCAATACCAGTGATGTTAAAGTAACTAAGCAAGCCCTGGTCAATTTCAAAATTGGTTAGATTGAGGATTCTGTATTGTGTGATGTTTGCCCTATGGACGCTTGTCATATATTGCTTGGTAGACTCTGAACGATTTGTAAAGTATGATGGAAGAACCAATGTCTATATCATCAAAAAACAGGAAACTGACAAGCCAATTGCTCTAAAACCCATGAAGTTGGTACAAGGGAAGAAGCAATTGACTGTGGAAAATAAGAAGGGAGTGTTCTTGTGAAACCCTAAGGAGTTGGTAAAGGAATTAGCTGATTGCCAGCAAGTGTTTCTGCTGATGGCCAAGGATGTAAGAGTTGAAACATCTGCAATCCCAAAAATTCTTCAACCACTATTGAAAGAATTTGAAAATGTGTTTCCAGATGATTTACCACCAGGTTTGCCTCCCACTAGGGGCATTGAACACCAGATTGATTTGATACCAGGTGCTTAGATTCCTAATAAACCAGCATATCGATGCAATCCTGAGGAGACTAAGGAGATACAAAGGCAGATTGAAGAATTGATGCAAAGGGGATATGTCAGAGAAAGTATGAGCCCGTGTGTTGTGCCAACACTAGTTGTTCCTAAAAAAGACGGTTCCTGGTGCATGTGTATTGATTCCCGAGCTATCAACAACATCACAATCAAGTACAGGTTTCCCATCCCCAGGCTGGACGATTTGCTAGATGAGTTGTATGGTTCACTGGTGTTTTCCAAGATTGATTTGAGAAGTGGATATCATCAGATTTGTATGAGGGAAGGAGATGAGTGGAAAACGGCCTTCAAAACTAAATTAGGTCTCTATGAGTGGTTAGTCACGCCTTTTGGACTCACCAACGCACCAAGAACTTTTATGAGACTTATGAATGAAGTTTTGAAACCATATTTGGGGAAGTTTGTTGTTATATACTTAGATGATATTCTGATTTATAGTAGAAACAATGGTGATCATTTACAGCATCTAAGGCAGGTTTTCGAAACTCTGAGACAACAACATCTCTATGGGAAATTGGAGAAGTGTTATTTCATGGTGAGCAGTGTGACGTTTTTGGGTTATGTAGTGTCAAACGATGGGTTTCAGTGGATCACTCTAAGGTTGAAGCAATCAAATCATGGCCAACACCCACGAATGTTACTGAAGTGCGCTCTTTTCATGGTTTAGCTTCCTTCTACAAAAGGTTTGTCAGAAATTTCTCATCAATCGTTTCTCCTATGACTGAATGCATCACGAATTATAAGAAATTTGAGTGGACCAAGGAGGCGCAGAAAGCATTTGAAAAAATCAAGGATTTGTTATGCCAAACACCTATTCTTGCATTGCCTGATTTCACAAAAACCTTTTGAAGTTAAAACAGATGCAAGAAATGTAGGGATTGGCGCAGTTTTAGTGCAGGGAAAACGACCAATTGCCTATTTCAGCAAAAAATTAAGTGGGGCAAGGTTAAATTATTCCACTTATGATAAAGAGTTTTATGCAATTGTTAGAGCTCTGGATCATTGGAGTCATTATTTGAGGCCTAATCATTTCATCCTGCATTCTGATCATGAAGCATTAAAACATATCAATGGTCAGCAGAAACTGAATCCTAGACATGCCAAGTGGGTTGAGTTCCTTCAATCTTTTCATTTTTCTTCAAAATATAAAGATGGCAAGTCTAATGTGGTGGCAAATGCACTTTCTAGAAGGTATGTGTTGATCAGTATTTTGAATTGCACGTTGTTGGGTTTAGAACATATCAAGACATATTATGAATATGATATGGATTTTGGGCCTGTGATGCAACAACTGGGGAATGGAGTAGTAGGATCATATGTATTACATGATGGATTCCTGTTTAAGGGGAACCAGTTGTGCGTGCCTAGCTGTTCAATAAGGGAGTTATTGGTTAGAGAGGCGCATGGAGGGGATCTTGCAGGGCATTTTGGAATTGCTAAATCCTTAAGCATGCTGCAAGAACATTTTTACTGGCCTAAGATGATTAGAGATGTGGAAGCTGTAATATCTCAATGTGATGTATGTCAAAAGGCTAAAGCAACATTTCATCAAGGTTTATACATACCATTGCCAGTTCCTGATGGTCCCTAGGAAGATGTATCAATGGATTTCATTGTTGGTCTACCTAGAACTGCTCGAAATAAGGATTCTATTATGGTGGTGGTGGACAAGTTTTCAAAGATGGCACATTTCACTCCTTGCAATAAAACTTATGATGCTGTTAATGTTTCAGAACTGTATTTTAGGGATGTAATACGATTGCATGGTATACCTGAAACCATTGTTAGTGACAGGGATTCGAAATTCATGAGTTACTTCTGGAAATCACTGTGAAAACTGGTTGGTACCAAATTACTTTTTATTACTTCCTATCACCCACAAACTGATGGGCAGACTGAGGTAACAAACAGAACCCTAGGGGTACTACTACATGGGTTGGTAAGTAAAACTCAGAAAGACTGGGATTTGAAATTGGCGCATGCTGAGTTTGCCTACAACAGATCAC
This sequence comes from Suaeda aralocaspica, assembly GCA_016808085.1. Taxonomy (NCBI): domain Eukaryota; kingdom Viridiplantae; phylum Streptophyta; class Magnoliopsida; order Caryophyllales; family Amaranthaceae; genus Suaeda; species Suaeda aralocaspica. The sequence goes on from PYUH01000143.1 coordinate 576,346, forward strand.
CTACTTATGCAACTAAACATTCACCCTTTGAAGTTGTTTATGGAGTCAATCCCAAGTTACCAATTGATTTCATTAATGTTCCTATCACTTAACTACCTGTTTCGGCCCCCACAAGGACCGGTACCGGGTTGGAACCAAGGCCAACCCACTTGGCCTTATTTTCCTACTCATTTTGAGCCGGGATACAACTTCTAGGTTTCCAAAGGTTGCGATCCTTGGGGCGATCCTAGTGTGCCAGGAGACTCTTGGCCACAAGGATATACGGGAGGTTGGGATCCCTACACTTCTTGTCCTTTTGAGTTTGGCAACTACCCCGACCGACCCTGCTATGATTGGCCATCGTATACTGACGCTGGTGGTCCCGACATTGATCCCACCTATAACTTTAAGCGTGACCCTCCTTCTCCTTGAGCATTGAGTCGATGCTCATCTCCTAGCTTGGGGGAGGAGCCCACTAGTGTCATATATGTACTTAGAGGGTAGTTCGCTATAGGTTTAGGGTATTGAGTTGTTGTTTGTTGTTTGAAATGTTGAACTTGAGAGAGTTAATTTACTTTTTCTTGGAGGATATTTTTATGTCGGTACTTGGAGGAGTTTAGACGTTATCTTGGGGATTGATGATGGTTATTTCCTTGCATTATGATGATATTGTGATGATAGTGTGATGTTGGAACTTTGATAGGGTCGTAAAAGTATATATATATTTAATATCTAAAACTCTTAATTTTATACAGAACTTTTATAATTATAGATCATTATAATGAATTTTCCTTTCGGGACACGATTTATTACTATATTCGTTTTTTATTTTCAAGAAGGTGTTTTTTTTAGCGCAAGATTGGAAGAAAACCGATTTTACAAGGGTGGGTCTTATTATTATACCAAGCCATCAAATAAAAAGCTAAACAACTCAAAATTAAAAGAGGAAAAGGAAGTGGCGTGAGATTCAAAAAGAGAGACAACAAAATGCCAAAATATTGGGAGTTTGATAGGCTAATTTGATATGATTATGTAATCCTAAGGAAAGTAGTTATAGATATATATGATTTTTGGGCGGTGGAAGGAGTATAGAGACAAAAATCTAGAACTTTGGAGGTGGCAAGCACGGAGTCGGAAGCGGCAACGAACTTTTGGCTGTTTTCATCGTCCGTACTTAGTATATTTGATACTCTGTAGTTTTTTATCCTATAATGCAATTGATACTAGTTTTATTGGATTTTGGTTGATTGGATTAGTTGTTTGCCTCAATGACGGTGATTAGTTTCGAATTGCATAAGTGGTAGCAGACTCACAGTTTATAAATTAGACTAAATACATTCAATAAGTTCAGTTATGTTCTTCAGTTGACATTCTGTCTCGTAACTCCAGAGTTAGGCACCTTATATTTTTTCTTACTTTGATATTTCTCTTAGTAGTATATCATGTATTTGATCGTTGTTATTGTTTATTTAATTACATGAGTTAGTGGAATTGGTACCAACTTTGTGTGCAGCATCCATGTAAGATTCGTTTTGCATTCTTATTTCTTTTAAATTTTGATGATGGTTACCTTAAGTCTTATTATTGTTATTTTAATTGGTGTTGTGTTAGGCTAAATCTTGTCACTGGTGCTTGCATCATCCTCCCCTTCTTCAAAAGAGTTTGACCTCAAACTTCGAAGTTGTTCATCAGGTATAATAAATCACCAACGTGAAAAGTAGCATGAACCCCATATTCACCTGGTAGCTCAAGTTGATAAGCATTATCACCAACTTTCTTCAAAATTTTGAATGGCCCATCACATCTAGGCGTCAATTTATTTTTCCTGTAGTTAGGAAACCTTTCCTTCCTGAGATGTAGCCAAACCAAATCACCTTCCTGAAATGTGCGTGGGTTTCTGTGCTTATTGGCTCGCAATCTATACTGATCATTCACCTTTTCAATCCTTGCTCTGATATGTGCATGTAATTTCTACATATATCCAATTTTATCCAAAGCAGTTTTATGAACCAACTCACCTTTAGGAACACAAATGAAATCAATCGGCAATTTAGGGTTAATGCCATAAACCACTTCAAAAGGTGAATGTTTGGTTACATAAGTAGGTGATCTGTTGTAGGCAAACTCAGCATGCGCCAGTTACAAATCCCAATCTTTCTAAGTTTTGCTTACCAATCCACGCAATAATACTCCCAAGGTCCTGTTCGTCACTTCAGTCTGCCCATCAGTTTGTGGATGATAGGAAGTACTAAAAAGTAACTTGGTACCGACCAGCTTCCACAGTGATTTCCAAAAATAACTCATAAATTTCGAATCCCTGCCACTGACAATTGTTTTAGGAATCCCATGCAATCGAATGATATCCCTAAAGTATAGCTCTGCAACATTAACAGCATCGTCAATTTTATGACAAGGAGTAAAGTGTGCCATCTTCGAAAATCTGTCCACCACCACCATGATTGAATCCTTATTTTGCGCAGTCCTAGGTAGCCCAACAATGAAATCCATTGAGACATCTTCCCGGGGACTATCAGGAACCGGTAATGGTGTGTATAACCCTTGATGAAAAGTTGCTTTAGCCTTCTGACATATAGCACATTGAGAAATCACAACTTCTACATCTTTAATCATCTTAGGCCAATAAAAATGTTCTTGCAGCATGCTCAGTGTTTTAGCAATTCCAAAATGCCCTGCAAGACCTCCTCCATGCGCCTCTCTGACCAATAATTCCCTGATTGAACAATTAGGCACGCATAACTAATTCCCTTTAAATAGGAACCCATCATGTAAAACATAGGATCCTACTACTCCACTTCCCAGTTGCTGCATTATAGGACCCAATTCTACATCGGATTCATAATATGTCTTGATATGTTCTAAACCCAACAGCTTGCAATTCAGGACACTAATCAACACATATCTTCTGGAAAGTGCATCTGCCACCACATTAGACTTGCCATCGTTATATTTAGATGAAAAATTAAAAGATTGAAGGAACTCAACCCATTTGGCATGTCTAGGATTCAGTTTCTACTGACCATTGATATGTTTCAGTGCTTCATGATCAGAATGCAGGATGAAATGGTCAGGTCTCAAATAATGACTCCAATGATTCAGAGCCCTAACAATTGCATAAAATTCCTTATCATAAGTTGAATAATTCAACCTGGCTCCATTCAATTTTCCATTGAAATAAGCAATTGGCCTTTTACCCTGCACCAAAACTGCTCCAATTCCCACATTGCTTGCATTTGTTTCTACTTCAAAAGGTTTTGAGAAATCAGGCAATGCCAGAATAGGTGTGTGGCATAGCATATTCTTGATCTTTTCGAATGCAATCTGCACCTCTTTTGTCCATTCAAATTTCTTATCCTTTTTAATGCATTCAGTCATAGGAGCAACAGTGGATGAGAAATTTTTGACAAACCTTCTGTAGAAAGAAGCCAGACCATGGAAAGATCGTACTTTAGTCACGTTTGTGGGAGTTGGCCATGACTTAATTGCGTCAACTTTGGATTGATCAACTGAAACCCCGTCTTTTGACACCACATAACCCAAAAACGTCACACTTTGCACCATAAAATAACACTTCTCCAATTTTCCGTACAGCTTTTGTTGTCTCAAAGTCTCAAAAACTTGTCTTAGATGTTGCAGATGATCTCCATTATTTCTGTTATAAACCAATATATCATCTAAGTATACAACAACAAACTTACCCAAATATGGCTTTAAAACTTCGTTCATAAGTCTCATAAACGTGCTAGGGGCGTTGGTGAGTCCAAAAGGCATGACTAACCACTCATAGAGACCTAATTTAGTTTTGAAAGTTGTTTTCCATCCATCCCCTTCCCTCATACGAATCTGATGGTATTCACTTCTCAAATCAATCTTTGAAAACACCTGTGAACCATATAACTCGTCCAGTAGATGGTCCAGTCTCGGAATTGGGAATCTATACTTGATTGTGATGTTGTTTACAGCACTAGAATCAATGCACATGCGCCAAGATCCGTCTTTTCTTTGGAACAATCAGTGTTGGTACAGCACAAGGACTCATGCTCTCCCTCACGTATCCTCTCTGTATTAATTCTTCAATCTGCCTTTGTATTTCCTTAGTCTCCTCAGGATTGCATCTATATGCTGGTTTATTAGGAATCTGAGCACCTAGGATTAGGTTAATCTGGTGTTCAATGCCCCTATTGGGAGGCAAACCTGGTGGTAAGTCATCTGGAAATACATCTTCAAATTCCTTCAATAGTGGTTGAAGAATTTTTGGGATTGCAGATGTTTCAACTCTCACATCTTTGGCCATCAACAGAAATACTTGTTGGCAATCAGTTAATTCCCTCTCCAATCCCTTAGGATTAGTCAAAAACACTCCCGTTTTATTCTCCACATTCAATTGCTTCTTGTTTTGCGTCACTTTTAGAGGTTTCAAAGCAGGCTTGTCAGTTTTCTGTTTCCTGATGATATAGACATTGGTTCTTCCATCATACTTCACAAATCGATCATATTGCCGGGGTCTACCAAGCAATATATGACAAGCATCCATTGGACAGACATCACACATCACCGAATCCTCAAATTTACCAATCTTGAAATTTATCAGGGTTTGCTTAGTCACTTTGACATCACTTGTGTTGCTTAGCCAATGTAACTTGTAAGGTTGAGGATGATTGTATGTGGGGTGATTCAATTTCTGAATCAATAGGGTAGAGACCACATTAGTACAGCTGCCACTGTCAATTATCATATCACACAGCCTGCCCTGTACATTACACCTGGTCACGAAAATTTTGTCCCTCTGGTTCTCTTCAATTGGCGCAGGTTTAGACTGAAGAACCCTCCTGCGGACCAATGCTTGACCTTGTGTTTCTGCCTCTAATTCTTCCATATCATTGCTGCTTTGTTCTTCTTGGGAATCAATATCTTCGTCCTCCCCTTCTTCAAAAAGAACATCTAAGTCGGCATCTTCGATTTCCTTTGCTTCCCTAGCAGTGATTACCCTGGAGTTTGGGCAATTTCTTTGTATGTGTCCTACTCCTTGACACTTAAAACACTTTCTGTTGTCTTCAGGGATTGTCAGTGGTTTGATTGGAGTGGCTGCCCTGTTATCATTGTCGAATTTAGGTTTAGCACTAGCTGGTTGAGAATACACCACTTCCTTCTTGGACTCATAGGATTTAAAGAATGCTTTTGGCTTCTTTGAATTCCCATGTTTTTCTACCCTAAGTGCCACTTTACAGATCTAATCATAGGTCTAGTAGGGTTGTAATTCTACTTTTTCCCCAATGTATCCATCCAGCCCTGCCACAAACCGAGCAACTTTGTGATCTTCCTTTTCTTCTAGATCACACAATATCAGCAATTTTTCGAAAGCATTGATATACTCATTAACACTTTTCTGTCCTTGTTTTAGGGTGTGCATCTTTAGGAAATTGTTCTGTTCATATTCATTTCCAAGTGTAGTTTCGGATTTATCACCATCACATCCATCTCAAGTGTAGTTTCGGATTTATCACCCAAACATTGATCTCCAACAGAATTATCACCATCACATCCATTTCCCACTCATTGATCCCCATCACACTCATCTCCCACCCATTAACCTCCATCACATTCATCTCCCACGCATTCATTTCCATCACATATCTCCACCACATTTGGGACAGGTTTCCATGCACTCATTAATGTCGGGTGGAATTGTATTCAACTCTAACACATTACTTCCACGTGGAATTTCTCAAAAAATGGTTCCAATGTAAAATTACCTCTAGATAAGAATTCAATTGCCTCTAAATTACCTCTTAAAATGATATATATTCAATATATTACAAATGTAAGAATTAACAATTGTATTACCTCCAAATTCTCGTACGCACTAGTGCCAATGTTACCAACTTCACATCCTTCGTCCATTTGTTGCAAAACGAATTATTAAACATGCCCTTAAAGTTATCGCAAATTCAAAGCTTGCGATTGGAGATAGAAAAATGTACAAGTGAATGATTGAAGGAGATTACATATAGCTATTGACTTTGTACATCGGTAATTTAGGAAACAAAATAGTTGGTAAGGCTATGTAACAGAGAGCACGAGGAAGCATGAGATTGGAAATTAAAAAACGGTCGAAAAGTCCAAAAAAGTGAGGAGTTAAAAGAGTGTTTTTTTAATAATCCAAAAGGTAAACAGTGATCAATTAGAGGTTGTGCAAATAAAAACAAAAGTTGCATTTTCCAAACTCCTACAAAAATTTGGTGTGGAAATCTAGAAAAAACATTACATCCCCATCCCTTCCATTAATTTGACAAAATTGCCCCTATAGTTGGGTCTAAAGGAATGTGCATCAGAGGTAATTTTTGTGAGTTAAAAAATTCCTTTATTGCACATCCAGCGAGAAAGGTAGTAGTTTTGTAAAACATTTATGGATTTTTATTTTTATTGTTATTTTTTGTAAAATCATTTTCTTTTAAGGTTTAACCGTTTACTATTACAATGGCAAAATACTTATTTATTATTTTCCTCTACCATCAGCTAAAGTAGTAACTCCTCACTCCAACATCTTTACAAGAGATTTAAACCTCTCACTCCCCATGATAAGAAAGAATTAGAGACGATTTCTTGCCAAAAAGGGAATAGTACAAGTAATTTGCAAAGTTCTAGCAAGTATTTAATTGGCAAAACAAAGTTCTACAAGCAAAAAACATTACTTTATTCATTCCAGTTTGCGCTGCAGGTGTATGGTTCCTATTCTCTGCTGTCATAGTGGTCTGCTCATCTGGTATCTGTGAATTTCTGCCCTACACTTGCTCCCTGATCATAATCTTTGTTAGGTCCCTGCACATATCTTCCAGCCTCTTATTGCTGGTAAGATCCAACTCTTGTTTGCCCACTGGGTCCTACATCTGGAGGCGGAGGAGCATAATTACTGTTATCACCAGGAATATTCATCTGACCTTGGGGTGTGTGGCCAACATGGTCTCCAAGGGGATTCCTCATCTGTCCTTGGGGATGGTTATAGCCATATACACCTTGGTGATTGTTGACCTGTCCTCGTGGGACATAACTACCATGATCACCAGGGTGACTATCCATCTGATGGGGATATCTATTCTGATTGTAGCTTCCATGCTTAGACTGCACATATGTATTTCCATCACCTTGATAATCACTCCTTCCCCTTCCTTGCTCAGAGTACCTTATCTCATGTGACATAGGATTGCTCCCCCCTCTCTGACCTGGTTGACCATAGTTAGGAGAAATATGTTGTCGCTGTGGAGCACCACCCTGTGGCATACCTCTGGCTTCTCCTGGCATTGATCCAGGCTGATTATAAGCACGACTTCCTTGTTGATACGGCATTTGACCCGACGGCCTTTGATCATTTTGTCTTCCTCTCTTTACTCTGCCATATTGAACAGGAGGCGGTCGAGGGATGATAGTTCCATTAATATACTTGTCTCCTGCTCATTATACAGGATGACGTAAAAAAAAAGCACCAGCAAGAAAATAACTTATAACACACCATGAATAATATAAAGTAAAAAAGATAGGGATACAACAACAGCAAGGAAGGATTACACAATTAGCACCGGTAATACCTGACTAAAAACTTAAAGCAACCACATTTAGTATCAAAAGTTGCTCTTACCTCCATATTCCTTGTTCACCGGGTCAACATATGAATCTGGAAGTACAAATACAACTCCAGGCATGCCTGCAGTCAAATTTTATCAGCAATGTTAATATTTTTGCTTTTTCTTCGAAATAATGAATTATTTCTTTCAGTACTAGATTACCTTCAAACTTATTTGATGTTTCCTCATCCATCTCAGCTTGAAAACCAGTGTAAGTGGTGGTGCTACATGCATACATTCTCTTCTTTGCCTCTTCCACACTGACAATGTAAAGAAAGAATTCTGGTAAACCTATACTTTACATATTAACAGATAGGACAAGTGGTCAATGAGAAAGTGCACACTAACACACTGCAAACAGATTAAAGCCTTTTTGCTCAGATGACTAAGATTAATTATGTCTATGTTAGTGATAATAGGCCCTTCCAAGCACGCAATTCACTCAAATCATTTAGCTTTCTCTACTAATATGAATAATTTAACAGGTATATTATATAATTAGATATACAGTTTAAAAATTAACAGCTAATCTGAACTTGCTGATATGCTAAATCAACAGATTTGCACCATGGGACACTTTAACAGCTTGCTAGACATCACAAAACTAATCAACAAGCTCTCTTAATAATCAAGTCACACAACAGAACATAAAATAAAACTTCACAAGAATGGCAAGAGAAGCAATAAAGGGGTTACATATCGGACATGCACACTTGTTATAAATTGGGGACACGAGGACTCTTTCTGACACAGCCAAAATTAATAAATAAATAAATCAGTTAATTTCACCTATAAATGCCAAGCCCATTCAGGCAGCGTAAAACCCATTGGCTAAACCACTTGAGGGTAGGAAGAAAAGAAGAAACTAAAGAGAAGAAATAAAGGACTATATTAAGTGCAAAACAGCTATCACGTGCTGCTGTAATCTATACTATATATTAAAATGCAAGAGACTTTTTGCAATGCGCCACATGATGCCCTGTATGGTACTTTGCTACATGCTGCTCCAATCGCACAACAAACCTTACACCAAAAATAGGTGTTCACCAAGATCTGAACCCATAACCTCAAGTTTGCAATGAGGTACTTTGACCACTTGATCTATACATCTAGGATGTGTATATCTCCATACAATATTCTAATATATTATAAAACAAGAAAGTTATAAATAGAACCAAGGAAAATTAAAATCAAATATTCCATGTATTATTTTTATTTCTCATTAATGCATAATCTTTTAATTTTATCGTCTTTTATTTTCATAGCTTTTTTTAATCTAAAATATTATTATATATCTACAAGGCATGAAGTTAAAAAAAAACCCATAAATGAGACATAAACTTTCATCAATCATATATTTTTATTTATCATCAAATTAGTTTATATTGAACTAATTCTTAATTACTCAATAATACAAAGCATATAGTTGTTTCATATATATTATCTTTATTCTCACATCAATACTCTTATCTTTTGGTTTGAGCTTTCAATTTCACTCTAGGGAGTGTGTTATTTTAGAAAATAGATAGATTTTTTTATTCTTTATTTATTTTTTTGAAAATGGGCTTCCAGTTGTACCTCATTGGATCATATTTTGTCTTTTAATAAAATGTGAATTTCTTTTAATAAAATACATATATTCAACTTATACTAAATCAAATGACCGGGCATCGGGTCAAAATCTAGTCTTCTTAAAAAATAGGTAGGTGAGAAAGAGAAGAATGAAACTAGGAGATAGAGAAAAAAAAAAAGAACTAAAAAAAATTGCAAAGCCTTTCAACATTGGACACAAAAAACTTCTCAAGACTATGATTTTTTACGTCAACGGGGAAAAAAAAAATCAATCATAGCACTAGCCATGGTGTCTCACTCGCCTAAACTGCACAAGTAAAAGCCCATTATTATATTGCTTTCAGTTGGTAGATTAAGGATTTAAGGGTTAAACCATATCCAAGAGAAAATTGCCAAATTTAACACGAATATTTTAGGTAGTGTCCCGTCTGTCCCGTTTCCGGTTAAGATACATCACAAAAACGTCATTTGTCTTATATGGGATATTATATTGGAAACGTGATTAAGAAAGAATAAATTTTACTCTAACTCTCATGCTCCTTATTGATTGCAACTTACTACGTTTTTTTTACTTGAATCCTTTTCATTTTTGGGAAAATGCATATTACTTGCATCATTTCCATTTATGGCAACTTGACCCCACCCAAAATTACTATTTTAGCCTTTCTAAAATATTAAAATATTCTACTTTTGGGGACCAATTCCCCTTTTTACAAATAGTTTTAATATTACTACTTTGAGGACCGCTTTTTACTCACTTTCCTTTCCTTAATCCACGTGCACCATATCACAATGTTATAAAAAAAAGGGGTAGTATTTAGAAAGTTAGTAATAACACACTTTCTTAGTAGAACATGTGAAGATGAGAGACAAATCAAGAATTACAAGGAGGCATGCAACAAGGAGAAAGATGGAGAGAGCACACTACCAAATACGAAACATGATGCCATGGATGTAAAACCCCAATACATAGTACATATAGGGATTGATATAAAATCACGGAATAATAAAGATCATTTATCAAAGTAATGGCATCCACAAAACAAACCCACAAAACCATCTCTCAAGAATACTAACAAACAACAAATGAAAAGAGTCCATTCTAGAAATTCAAAGGCACTTATCATTTATCAATAGCATGACCTGCAAAATTGAGTCAAATACATTGAAAGAAACAAAATAACAAATAAATAGGAAAAAGAAATTAGTGAATCGAGCACAATACAATTGAAAACAAGTACTTGAATATGATAAGGTCGTAAGAAAGGCTTTCTTCCCAAGTCGCTTGATGAGCAAAAGCTAACGAGTGTGATTTCTTATGTATCAGCAATAGAATCAGTCATGTAGGCCATAATATGTACTCGATGTGATGTTCCATATGCATTAAGTGTTGTGAGTACAAGGTCATTCCTAAGAATTTAGAGGCCTCGGGAGAAAACTTAATGAAAAAAGGTTATCTAAAGTTATTAAAAGAAACATAATTCATTTAAATATAATTAATCTATCACGGTAACATACACAATATTTACATAATACTTTACGTATAGATCCTAATAATTAGGGGTGTGCACAAAAACCCGACCAGAATACCCGACCCGTTACCCGCACTACCCGCTCCTTAAAATCGGGTATTTTTTGAGCAAAAATTAGATTTTGGGTACCCAGTTTGCGGGTACCCGATATATTTCGGGTCGGGTACGGGCACCAAATTTTGGTACATTGGGTACTCGGTACCCGCTTCATTTTATTTACTTTTTATGTTTTTCAATTTTTTTTTCTTTTTAGTTTTGAATTGGGCTTTTTTTTTTACCACAACTCCAAAATCTACTATATTTCTTTCTCATTGTTATACTCTAACTAGCCACTACCTCTTTCCTTTTTCTTATTTTTATAATGTTTTCTTTGTTTGTGATTCTTTTCGGTGTTGTTTTGTTTATCAATTACTTTTTGCTTTTCATATTTTATTTAATTATTTTTGTTCAGCTACATCCATTACATTGGTTTAGAGGTTGATGCAATTATGCTAATCACAATATTAATTTTTTCGTTTAATTACAATTATGCTTTATTTATATCTTAAGTGAAAAAAAAAAGATAAAGTTGTGGGTACTCGAAATTTTCGGGTAGAGCTTGGGTAATAAAATACCCTACCCGAAAGGTCAGGTACCCGAATATGCGGGTACTATTGGTGTATAGTCTACATATTATGTACATATTTTCTTCATTTTCCTTAGTTAGCTAGCATTAGTTAACTTTACTCTAGTTAAAAGTTTGTTAGAAGTTTGTTAGAAGGATGTTACTTGATGATGAAATAATTAGTTTTCTGATGATGTCATTACTAGACAATCATCTAAGAACAAGTATATAAGACATTTTCTTTGTATTGAAAAACAGTAGAAATGAATAAGTTTCTCTCACTAAATTTCTCTCTCTAAATTTTCTCTCAATTTTCTTCCTAAATTTTCTCTGTTTTTCTGTTTCTTCTTCAATGAAATTCACTGAATTTCTTCTGTAAAACTAAATTTCTTCATGGTATCAAAGCCAAAATTGATCAAAACATCAATGATTTCTTTCTTTTGAACCAGAATTTCATCTTCTTTGCCAAAATTTTGTTATTTTTCTTCAATCATTCATGGTTGCAGTTGACGAATCTAATATTTCTTCTGGAAATTCACGAGTTCTTCCTCCAACTCAAGATCCTGGAAGTATCTACTATATACATCCTTCAGACCACACCACACAGCAAATTACTTCAGTAAAATTCAATGGTTCAGGATTTGCTGATTGGAAGCGAGCAATGCTCATTGCATTTTCTGCTAAAAACAAGCTACGGTTCATTACAGGAGAAGCAGAAGCTCCTTCAATGAATGATCCTAACTATACAGCTTGGAGAAGATGCAACGATATTGTTATTTCTTGAATCTTGTTTAATCTTGATTCAAGCATTGCACGCAGTGTATTATATTTCACTACTGCATATGAAATATGGAAGGATCTTGAGGATCGTTTTGGTGTTGTTTCTGGTGCTCAGTTGTTCTCTCTCGAACAACAATTAGCTGAATTACATTAAGGTAACTTTTCAGTTGCAGAGTTTTATACTAAGATTAGAGTAATTTGGGATGAAATGAATGTTGTAAATCCTTTGCCAACTTGTACTTGTGCTAAGTGCACTTGCAATCTTACCATGAAAATCTTCAAACAACAGCAAGATCAACGATTAATGCAGTTCATGATGAAGCTTCAAGAGCAGTACACTTCTGTTCGAGGCAATATCTTGCTTATGCAACCTTTGCCATATGTATCTCAAGCCTATAAGTTGTTTACTCAAGAAGAAAGGCATAAAGAAATAGCATTTATAGCTTCACACTCTCAAGTTGATATTGTTGCCTTAGCTGCTGTACCTCACAAAGCTGAATTTTATCAAAATCAGAATAAAGGATATAGGTTACCTTCTCCTGATAGGGGTCAATCTGTTGTTGCACCACAGTCTACAACTTCACCATTCTCTACTACAGTCTCTTCACCTTCTTTTGGAAGAGGTGCAGTTGGTTTTCAAGGAAATGCTTATAAGAAACATGCAAACACAACATATTTTTGTACACATTGTCAAAAACCAGGACACACATATGCTAGATGCTTTAGAGTACATGGTTATCCTCCTGGTTTTACAGGATTTAATAAGGATAAGAAGGTTGCTGCTAATGTTCAACATCACTCTGCTGCTGCTATTCCAATGGATTTTGTGGTTACAGTTCCTCAATCTTCTGCACAGCAACCTGTTTTAGATTCTCCTTCTTCAGTATCAGTGGAGCAATACAACTATCTAGTGGATTTATTGAATAGACATAGATCAGCCACTACTGATCATGCTGATTCCCTTTCAGTTGTCAATGCCCAGGCCAACCTAGCAGGTATTTCTTATTTTCTTTCCTGTGCTAATACTACTTGGATACTTGATTCTGGAGCTACAGATCACATGTGCAATGATCTTTCTAAATTTAGTAGTTATAGACCTGATGGCAGTTCAGTCTCTATTGCACATAAAGGCACCATACTTTTGTCCAATGGTCTATGTCTTAAAGATGTTTTACATGTTCCTAAATTTCATTTCAATCTTATTTCAGTACATAAACTTTGCCTTGACATGAAATGCAAAATTATATTCACTCATAATGAGTGTTTTGTTCAGGATCTCAACTTGATCAGACCTCCACTTCTACTTAGTAGAGTTGCTGGTGGTTTGTATCATGCTCCCTCTTCACTATCTTCTTCATCTGCTGCTGGTTTGGTATCAGCTCAGACACCTTTTAATTCATTACAGTTGTGGCATTTAAGACTAGGGCATTTGCCTGTTTCTCAAATAAAGTCCCTGATCCCTAATTGTAATACAGATGATGTATCTCATTTCTTTTGTACTGTATGTCCTTTGGCTAAACAAACTAGATTTTCCTTTCCTATGAGTTCTATTAAAACAGTTGCTCCATTTCAATTGCTACATGTAGACTTTTGGGGTCCTTATAAGCTTGCAACACACAATGGGTTTCATCAGTTTGTTACCATTGTTGATGACTTCACTAGAACAACTTGGACTCATTTTCTTAAATACAAATCAGATGTTGTTCATGTTTTGCAAAAATTTGTCAAATTTGTTGAAATTCAGTTTGGTGCCATAGTTTTGTGCATTAGATCAGACAATGCTAAAGAATTGACTGAAGGACCAATTAAACATTTCTATGATACTAAAGGTATTCTTCATGAAACTTCTTGTTCTCACACACCACAACAAAATGGTGTAGTAGAAAGGAAGCACATACATTTATTAGAGACAGTCAGAGCTTTGTTCTTTCTAGCTAAAATGCCCTCCAAATATTGAGGAGAGTCTATTTTGTGTGCCACTTATTTACTGAATAGAATGCCTTTGAAACCTCTCAAATTTCTTACACCTTATGAAGTTTTGCATCATAAAAAGCCTGATTTTTCTTTGCTTAAACCATTTGGTTGTTTGTGTTATGTTACAACTACAAAACCTTCCAAAACTAAATTTGATCCTAGAGCCATTCCTTGCATTTTTCTGGGATATCCAGCAGGCCAAAAAGGCTATAAAGTCCTAAGCCTAGTTGATCATACAATCTTTGTTTCAAGAGACATAGCATTTCATGAAACTCATTTCCCTTTTCATTTATCTTCTTCCCCTTCTCCACATAACAATTCCATTTTTCTGCCTACCTTTACTTCTTCCTCTATATCTTATGATGATGATATCCCCGATGTTTTTCAAGATCCTACTATTTTTAACTATCCTCTTTCTTCTTCCTCTACTACTTTACCTGTTTCTTCTCCATCTTCTGATCAGTCTGTTTACTCTCCTTCCTCTCCTTCTCCTTTTTCTAATATGTCTTCTCCTTCTACTTCACCCCTTTCACATCCTATCAATAATTCTTCACAGTCATTTGTTGAGTTACCTCCACTTCAACCCCTCAGGCATTCTACTAGACAGCATAAACCTCCTTATCTTCAAAATTATCACTGTTATTCAGCCACTACTTCTCATTAGTGCAATTTAGTTCAGTACAGCTCTCTACCTTCCTCTGCACAATCATTGCATTCTCAATATCTTAATATTGAGCCTAAAACCTATACTCAAGCAGCACAGCATCAAGTTTGGATTGAGGCTATGAATAAAGAACTTAAAGCTCTTCAAGACAATGAAACATGGGACATTGTTGATTTACCTGCTTCTAAGAAAACTGTTGGTTGTAAATGGGTTTATAAGATTAAACTCAAAAAGGATGGTAGTATAGAGAGATACAAGGCCAGGCTAGTTGCTCAAGGTTTTACTCAGCAATATGGTGTTGATTTTGAAGAAACCTTTTCTCCATTTGTGAAGATGCAAACTGTTAGATGTATTTTAGCTTTGGCAACTCAGCATCATTGGCATCTTCATTAGTTAGATGTAAACAATGCCTTCCTTCATGGAGATTTGAAGGAAGAGGTCTATATGGCTATGCCTAAAGGGCTCCCTAATCCTGACAATAAAGTTTGTAGACTTAGAAAGTCTCTT
This sequence comes from Suaeda aralocaspica, assembly GCA_016808085.1. Classification (NCBI taxonomy): domain Eukaryota; kingdom Viridiplantae; phylum Streptophyta; class Magnoliopsida; order Caryophyllales; family Amaranthaceae; genus Suaeda; species Suaeda aralocaspica. The sequence goes on from PYUH01000143.1 coordinate 591,595, forward strand.
TATGGATTAAAACACGCAAGCAGGCAGTGGTATATAAAGCTTACTATTGAGTTACTGTCTTATGGGTTTGTTCAATCTAAGTATGATCATTCCTTGTTCATTTTAAAAACTCTAGAGCACATCACTCTTGTTGCTGTACATGTAGATGATATCATCTTAACAGGTAGTAACCTTCCTACAATTAATCATTTAAAGTCCCTTCTAGATAATGCTTTCAGTATCAAGGATTTAGGAGAGCTTAATTTCTTTCTGGGCATGGAGGTTACTAGAGTTTCTGAAGGCTTGATTATCACTCAAAAGAAATTTACTCAAGAGTTGCTGAATGTTGGTGACATAGACTTGACAAATCCTGCTTCAGCTCCTTTGCCTATCAATTTAAAGCTTTTATCAGAAGCTGGTGAAGTTTATTCAGATCCTAGTCATTATAGGACACTGGTTGGCAAATTGAATTTTTTAACCAACACCAGACCTGAACTGGCTTATGTTGTTCAGACATTGAGCCAGTTTTTGCATTATCCTAGGACATCACATGTGGAAGCTTTGCATCATGTACTTAGATATGTTAAAGGTAGAATTGGTCAAGGCATTTTACTATCAGCTCAAGGCAGTTTATCTTTAACTGCATTCTCTGATGCAGATTGGGCCTCTTGCCCAAATACAAGAAGATCAGTCACTGGTTACTTACTTCTTTTATGTCACTCTCCAATTGCTTGGAAAAGCAAAAAGCAAAATGTTGTTTCTAAATCTTCTTCTGAGTCTGAATATAGGGCATTGGCAGCAGCATCAAGTGAAGTTGCTTGGGTTGTTAACCTTCTTCAAGAGATAGGTGTTTCTGATCTTACTCCTGTCACCTTGCACTGTGACAATCAATCTGCTATTCACATTGCCAAAAATCCAGTGCATCATGAACGCACTAAACACATTGAGATTGATGTTCATTTCACAAGGGACAAGGTGCTAGAAGGTCTAATTCAGCTGGTTTACCTTCCTACTGCACAGCAACTTGTTGATTTTTTTACTAAAGCTTTGCCTTCCCCTCACCTTAAGCACTTACTTTCCAAACTAGGATTCGTGGATCCTAGTTTGAGGGGGGTTATTGGTGTATAGTCTACATATTATGTACATATTTTCTTCATTTTCCTTAGTTAGCTAGCATTAGTTAACTTTACTCTAGTTAAAAGTTTGTTAGAAGGATGTTACTTGATGATGTAATGATAATGCACATCCCTACTAATAATCAATATATTAAGTGTTTTGAAAAGAAACAAGTACTACATATAACTAAAATGAAAAATTGTTTCTAATAATCCCACTTTTCGCACAACCGTCCCACTTTTGCATCCCACTTTTGCATTATATCACAACAGTCCCACCTTTGCTTGTTATTTTATTTTATAGGGCCTTACTTATGGTTTACCCGTAATTGTAGGTAACTAGGTAGGTATTTTAGTAACTTGATGCATTGACTTAAGCCAAAAAAATGTTGACTAACTAATCAAACTTTTCTTCCCTCTCCATCATTCCTTCACTTTCTCCGTCCTTTTCATCTTGTTATCTTCCTCTTTTCTCCCTCCTTTCCTTTCAAAAATGACTTTTACTTGGAATTGTGTAATACAGTAAAGTGGTTCGTCCTAAGACGTTCAAGGTAATGTGTAGGTCGTCTCCATTGTTTTCGCTTGCCTTGGTTTACAAGCTATTAAAACCAACCCGAAAAATCAAAACAAGGCCACCACCACATAGCCACAACCAATCAGCTCCTTAGTTCAAATTCTAGAGCCCCAAGAATCCTAAAATTAGCTCAACAAAGCATAAAAAGGAACTGACTCAACACAATCCCTAAATATTGCAATACAAATTCAATTTTGCAAGTATTTCACACAATAATCGCAATCACCATCACAAATTAAATTTTAAAATTTAAGAGTCTCATCTAATTCAATATATTCCAGTTTTTAATAGCATGAACCTTAACATTAATTTGTAGTTAAAAACATGGTGTATTTCAATCTCTTAATTCTCTTCCTCTCCTTTTTTCTTCCCTCACTTTATCTCTCTAGTTGCATGAATGGAGGTACCTAGTGCAAGGAAGAGAAAGCAAAGGTGTGACCATGTGAATAGCAGTGGAGTAAGCAAGGAAGAGTAGGAAACAAATTAAAGAAGAGGAAAAAAGAAATAAAGGAAATATTGGATTAAAAAAAGGAAATCAATTTTAATAGGTTAACAATAAAACTCACAAGTTTGATGAAGTGTAGTTTAGAATTTAGCAATTTAGTTTCGAAAGTGTGAATCTCTCTCAAAACTCACGAATTTGCATATAATTTTAGGGATATGGACTTTATTCACCGACCAAACGTGTCAGAAGAACTAGGATTTATGCAATGGAAATCACCAACCAAGCAAAGTGTAGTAACAACTACGAAAACTTTATGAATTCAATAAACAAAAATTCAAAAAAAAAACAATTTTCATTCAATCAAATCATCACTATTAAGCCACGAAAATAATGAGTACTTATAGGACTTTGAATGGAACAATCCTCCAATTCTAAGCCAATAAAAACTCACCTAGGACTAGGATAAAATTTAACAAAACAAATCCTAAGATTAGGATAAAAATCCGAAAATCCTATCTTGTGCCGCAAGGGAAGGAACTCAATTTCATTTTCCTAATTTACTAACAACTAACAACCTAATTTAGGAAACTATCCTAACCACTTAAGGATATAGATAGTTATCCTAACAAACTTAACAGCTTGGATGACAAAAATGGGAAACACGGACAGCCCACAAAAAAAAAAAAAAAAAAAAAAAAAAAAAAAAAAAAAAAAAAAACACGCCTACACTCGCCACTTCTTGTTGTGCGCAATTCTTACATTTTTGTTGACGTTTCTTTAAAGCCTTTCAAGAACGAATCTTTTAATCAAAAAACTTCCAAGAACATGATCCCCATGCATCGTTTACCAAGTATGACCAACTATGACTCCTAATAAAGCAATTAAAGCTTGAAATGGGAAAAACCTTATCAACTGAAATAGGAGGAAACTCATAAACAAAACCACCATGAACCCTGATGTGAATGACAGCCTTATATTCACATCAATGCGAGGGCCTTTCACAAGTACTTAAATGCAATTAACAAGGATAAGAAAGATAGCTTGAAACGATTTAAAAGTGCTAAAAAGGGTAGTGGGAGTAACTAACACCTATGACACCCATGACACCTCCTTCAGACTTTACAACTTCTAAAAAAGTGATTGCAACTAGGAGAAGTCCAAGGCTTACAAAGGAGCTTCCTAATGTCATTGTCCAAGGTACTACCACACAAGAGGTTAATACAAACCTAAAAGCAAGGCTCTTGAATTTGATGCTCATAAAAGTGATGAATCACTTTATCGTAGGAAAATTTCTAAGACTACAGGTCTACCGCTGGAAGAAAAGGGTTGTTAGATGTTACTGATAAAAGTATTTTGTACCCTATAAAACCAAGACTACAGTTTTGAGCAAAGGTAAGAATGTTGTTGTGAGCAAAAGGAGCAACGGCGCTGAGTTTGAAGATGATTTAGTGACCCTGACAAAGAATGCATGATCAAAACATGATGACAATAGTCATAATGATTCAACTTTTATCATTGAAGATAATTGGGAGCTACAACAATAAATTGACTTCGTGGATGATAACAATGATGACACGTATTTGGCAAGGTTGTAAAAGAATGGTAAATTGTATGAAGAAAAAGAGTTTGGCAAGATTTGATTAAGGGAATGGATGGTCTTCCCTGAGAAAAGTCACTTCAAGGATACACTCAAGGATTAATGTATCCAAGAACAATTCTCACTTATTGTTTTGTGGGCAGATGAAATGAGGCACACGAGGTACACGGCTACTTGGCCGATGAATGTTGAGGGTGGAGAATTTGATCTATATTTTATGTTCAAACTAAGGGCTCAAACTTAAGATAGATTGATTTGAATGTAAGTGGCGCAAAATGGATCACTCACAACTCACGAAACTTATGAACTAAGGTTAGATTGGAACACTCACCAATCTAATGCTAAGGTTGTTTTAATCTTTGTGAGAACACTCAATAACAAATCCTAAAACTAGGTTGAATATTTTGAAGCTTTTAACTTTCAAAACACTTGGATCTCTCTTGCAATTTGGCATGAACACTCACACCAAATAACAATGAACATTTTGCAACTTGAATTTTTATTGAAAACTAATCTGATTTGTTACAACATAATTAAGGCTATTTATAGTCATAACCACCAACTAAATCCTAACAAACTCTAAGATCTTATCCTGACAACAAAGACATGCCTAACACAAAACCTATCCAAAATCACATAAGCACACACACTTATCTAATCTTGATCTTATCTAAACTAACCTATCCTAACAAATCAAGATTTTATTCTAACAAACTAACTAACAAGATAATTATCAAGAAGCCCAAGAAACCAAGAAAATTGCCAAAAACTTGCCACTCTTCTTCGCTTGTTTTTTCGCCATTTTCAAGAAAACCCTTCAATATTCAAGAAACCTTGCAAGAATGAATCTTTTAATCAAGAAAGCTTCAAGAATGCATTTCCTTTTACCTTTAGGTAGAAAATGATGAACAAGACTCCACAAGAAATAAAAACAACAGTGCATGAAATGAGAAAAACCCTAACAATTGCAGTGGGAAAAAACCCATAAGCAAAAACTAACTTATTCCCCTTAATCCACCTTCTTTCCAATGGCGTATAGCCTTATCCAAGCATAAGTGATATGCAACAATGACCATGAGCCAATCCAAAGCCATGTAATCCAAATGGACGAATCCCTTCAATTTCAGAACGACTTAGAATCAACTCTTTCTCATCAATGCTTGAATCTGCTTCCTGATCACAATCCATGCAAGGAGGCTAGTGGATGAAAAAAATATGGGCTATCAAGAAAATCTTGCCCAATGTCCACGACTACAGTGGATTACAAACTTAAAACCCTATACGCAATATAAAATAGGCTTCAATGAAGCTAATGGACTATATTAGAGAAAATCCAGATTGTAAAGGCAAAGACTTAAATGATCACTTGTATTATGTGTATGGTTTGTATAAGAAGAAATCATCTTTATACAATTTGAAGGCATATGATATTTTTTTTGGAGGATGTGATAAATCATATGGACTCTTACCTACATATGTGAAAATGATACCAAGCCAATCAAGAATCTAGAATTTGTTCCCTTCTTCACAACCACTGAAAGGGTTTATAGGAGAATGTAGGCAAATATGGAGGTATATTACTCTTGGCAATTGCTTTGGATGGAAACAATTAGATTTCCCCACTAGCATATGTCGTTGTTAGTGTTGATAATGAGGACAATTGGAGCTTTTTTCAACAATCTGTACAATGATTTGAAAGCAACTAATAGGGATGAGTGAACAACAATAAGTGATAGGAAAAAGGTAATTTTCTCACACATCTCAATGGTTTGCTCATAACAGTTTTTCCTTTTTTGGCACCAAAAAAGGTGTGGCCAACTACTAATAGAAGGTATTGTTGTAGACATTTGTACATTCTCTTTTGGAGAGCCCGCATTCCTTACTCATTACAAAAGGCAATGGAAAGGCACAAAGCTGAGGGAAAAGCACCAAAGGCACCAATGATGAAATGGTTTGCTAAGCTAGGAAACCACTCAAAGTGGACAAAACATAAATTTGATCCAAAGTTATGTCGTGACATGAACACAAGCAACTTTGTAGAAAGCTTTAATTCAACATTAGGTGTAGATAGGTTTTGGGTTTGTACTTCAACTGAAAACAGCTGCAGTGAACTGAACTGATTGGAGCTGAAATGAACTGAATTAAACTGAAAGTTTTAATTATGGATTAATGATTTATAATTATGGATTATTGATTTTTAAGTATTGATTATTGATTTTTAACTATTGATTATTTATTTTTAACTATTAATTATTGATTTTTAACTATTAATTATTGATTTTTAATTATGATTATTGATTTTTTACTACGATTTGTATGGATTGACTATTACTATTAATTTTCAAGTACGGATTATTAATGATTTTTAAGTATGAAGTAATGACATAGTAATAATTTTGATATTAATCTATTAATAATTTTTAAACAATGAAACACGTTATTGGTAGTTTATATTTTATAAACTAAAAATTAGTAATACATCTTCATATTTTTTGTGAATAATTATCCACTTATGTGGTATCATAATATATCTATAAACAATATTTCACTTATATTTTTGTTTCATTTGCTGCATAGTAGTTTCATAGTATTTTTTTCTTGAAAATTATAAATATATATATATGAAACAAAAAAAATGATGATTAAGGTATCATAAATATATTATGAACACAATAATAATATTAAGAACAAAATAAAGTCAAGTACAAAATAACACTAACATAGCTAATACACATCGATAATAATAATGAACAATAAATCTAAGCACAAAATAACAACAACAATAATTATAATAATATGAACAAATAATATGACGAACAAATAATATTAGGTACAAATTAATTAGCAAATATTATAATTAGCAAAATAAAAGAAGAGTTGAACTCAACTGAATGGAGCGGAACTGAGCTGAACTGATTTTAAGCTCAAGTAAACAGGCCCTTAGGCCAGTTTTTACTTGGCTTCAAGGTATACACATTTCACTTGGGTTGACAAACTTCTTTCCACTTCATATATTACTCATTTTGTTTAATAATATGTTTTTGGATTTGCATGGTCGGGATTAGGGCTGTGCAAAATTGGGTCTACACCGCAATTGGAATTGGACCGAACGGAAGATTCTGGTTCAATCCGGACCTGAAAACTCGCAAGAAGCAAGTGCAACAAGTCTAAAAACAGGTCTTTAGTTGTATTTTTACAAATAATAGTTATTAATTTATTGGACCTGATCCAAGATTGAACCGGACCTGAAAATGGTCCAACAAGTCCTAATCTGATCCGATCCTGTACATGTGCACACCCCTAGTAAGGGTACCAATAAGGCAAGAATGATGCCAAACTTGGGAGGAAAATGGGATTTGCCCTAAAATTGCAAAGTTGATCAAGGACATTCGAAAGTCAACAACACATCTGCTGCTGGAGAATTTGAGATTCATGAGGGAAAATACACTTTCCCTTGAGTTTAGATCACCATAAATGTGCTTGTGGAGCATGGCAACTCATTGGCATAACTTGTAGGCATGCTATTAGAGCCATGATGCAGTGTAGGCTTGATCCTCACAAGTATGTTGGACAATTGTACATTTGTAGTCTGCCAAAAGGTACAAGGCAACATACAATTGCAACATAGCCCACACCATCAACAATGGACTTATCACCACCTCTGAAAAGGGGTGTGGCAAGGCCTAGAAAAAAATAGAAACGGAAAAGAGGGATAATAAGAAAAGGTAAAGAGATCAAAGACAACAATATGCACTAATTGCAGTAGGGGTGTTCAATCGGATCAATCCAATTCGATCCGCGGAAAGTCGGATATCCGACTATTTCGGATCTGAATCCAGTCCAAACCAAGCCGAACATTCAATCCGAGATCTCCGAAAAATGCAGGATCGGATAACCGGATATCCGATGATCCAAAAATATATTTATAAAATAAAAATTTAATCTGAAAATTATACAAAACTATTAAATTCAATGAAATAATCCAATCTGAGTGATTTGATCCGAAATAGGCGTGATCAGATCTGTGATCCGATTTGAGAAGCCTAATTTTTCAAGTATTTTGGATATCCGACAATGAAAAAGGTGTGATCCATATCCGATCCGATAAGTGTCAAATATCCGATATGGAATATCCGAAACCCAAAAATTGTAAAAATTATCCGACTTTCTCGAATCGAATCGCTCGGATTATTTTGAACAGCCCTAAATTGTGGCCACTTTGGACACAACATAAAAACTTGTAAAGGAGGCCTTACGCCCTTACTAAGAAAAGCGAAGCTGCTCATGTCAATGGTAACAAAAGAGCAAGAAATGAGTCAACAACTGAGTTAAAAAAAATAATAATAATAAGATAAAAGTCCAAAAAGCCAAGGTAAACTCAGGTAGTGATGAGTCAAAGTGGAACTTATGAACCATTCACAAGTTACGGTTTAATACTTTAGGAGTGAAGGATTAATGTCGCTTATATTGCGAAACTATTAACACATAGAATTTTCTAGTTTAACTTAAGCTGATTACATTCCAGTGATTGGGTATGGAACAATGATTCGTGTTAAAAGTTTTTTTCTCTACAATAGTTGTTAGGAAGAATGTAACTAGACCAATGGCACTTCTTTGAAGGAATTCAGACACCTTTTCCTATAGCTGCAGACAATGAAGATGAAAGTCCATTCATTCTGGTACCCTGATAACAGCAGATAAGCATGCGAGAAAGATGAATACAAAATATGGTCAAAAGATAATGTAACAGGTTAATGGAGGGAGGGAAATGGATAGTTAAGTAGGGAAATTAGAGGAATAACCTAAAGCCTCATGATATTTAACGGGTAGTTAATAACAAATTCATGGAAGTGATTGGTGGTAAACTTTAATGGCACCGCTTGGAAGGAAAAAAATTAGGAGTATGAAATGGAAAAGGCGAAAGTTCAATCCTATCATTATGGAATTTCCCTAATTTTTAAAATAGCTTAAATTGTAAAAATACAAAATAAAGTTCCCTAATTTAAAGCCTCACTCCTACCATACAGCCAAAATTGGAGCATAGATCTCTCTCACATCCTTTGGGAACATTATATCACCATAATCAAACTTTTCCAGATTCAATTATAACACCACTTGAAACAAACAGAACTAAACCCATACAAATTCCACCAAACATTCACACAAAATTTGATGACGAACCAAGCAAACAAGGCAATTCATCTTTCGCGTCTTTTGGTAACGTTATATCACCATAACAAAACTTTCTTCATTATCAATCAACACGACTAAAAAACACAACTAAACCCATACAAATTCCAGCAAACAATCAATCAATACCGTAAAATAAAAAAAATAAAAAACTAACACGAGTAAATACAAATATAACTAAACCCATACAAATTCACCAAACATTCAATCACTTCTATAAAATCCGACAGTGAATCAATCAAAACGTCGGAATCCAAAACAATAAACACCAAAAATTACCTTCCGACGACTTTAGCTAAAGTCTGAACATAAGTCTCGACCATTTGTTCAGGAGGAGGGCGTTGCTGAGGATCATTTCCAAAATCCATTACAATAAGCCAATGCTTATAGTCACAGCCTTCGAAGAGAATAGTATCGGGGTCGATCTTTTCGACATCGTTGAATGACCTAGAAGATGATGAAAGCGAGTAGTTGGTGGAATGGATAAAACGCGAAAAAGAAGAAGATGAGTACAATGGAATTTGGGGAGAAAGAGAAGAAGAAATCGGGGTTTTGGTGAGGGGTGAGATTGAACAGGTGAGTTTTGAAGGGAGGCGTTGATGGAAGGTGAGGTAAGAGGACACAGAGAGGATGCGGCGTATACGAATGGGATTTAGTGCCATTGATGAGTGATGAATGTGATTAGATTGAAAGGGTTTTTAAGGGTTTATTAGTGAGTCTTGAACTCTTGGTAGACAAATAGACATGTAAATTGCTGGCATAGACCCGCCAACTCGGCACGAGCCGGTAATAAAGGGTATGGGTCAAGCATTTTAACCCGTTTATGTACATGGGTCAGCACGGCACGATCCGCGTAATAAACGGGTAAAGTTAGGGTTTAGCCTCTCAACCCACTTAACCCGTTTAATAACCCGTTTATTTTAACCCCATATGTTATTACTTACTATGTTAGTATAGGTCCATTTAACTATTGGATTATTGGACAAAATCAATCTAATGTTGTTGGACTCCATTATTATTATTGCCATAGTACTCGTATGCAATATTAGTTTTGAGTGTTAGTTGCTACTTTTTTTTCCCTCAAAAAATATTGTTTTATAGCTAAACGAGACATGTGGGTCGTACCGGGTCGAACCAGGTCAGTTCGTGCCGAGATCGAGTTAGCCAAAATGACCCATTTAATTAAATGGGCCGTGCTCATGTCAGGGGGTCTTGGCCCGTTTAAGTTGATGACCCGGCACGATCTACAAGTCTAAGACAAATAGCGGAAAATTGGGACATTCTAAATTTATCAATATAGTAAAGGAAAAATTGCCAAATAAAACATTTTAAAAACTTTTTTTTGCTAAAAGAAACCTTTTAAAAATATTTTTGCCAAGAGAAATCTTAAACAATTTTTTTTTGGCAGAAGAAACCTTAAACCCAATTTCCGATGTTGACCACCCATTTCCGGCGTTGATCGACTAATTTCTCCTTTTTACACTCCATTTTTCATCTTTTTTACCTCTAATTTTTCTTAAATTAAAGAATACCCAATTCACTAATTTTATATTGAATTTTCAAAGAATCCGATCTCAACAATGTGAGAGACCCACAAACCAGGCTTCAAAGCATCGAAATTGAAAAAATTAGTAGAAGATGATTCTTCAACTTGGAAAGTAGTGGAAGCATCGTGAACTTTGACAAGAGAAACACGATTTCATAGAAAGTTAAAGTTTTTATGGAGTGAGTAAATGTTAATTTGTGGAAATTGATAAGAGAGAATTTGAGATTATTATTATTGATCAATGTGATTTTGTAAATAGTTTTTGTTGGAATTTTGAGATTGTGAAAGAGTTATTAAGGTTCAAATATTGTTAGGTGGTGTAGGTTAAGGTGGAGAAGATGAAGTTTGATAAGGTGAAAAAAAATGTTAAAAAAGAAAAGAAAAATGGAGTGCATATAGAAGAAAATTAGTTGGTCAATGCCGGAAATAGGTGGTCAACACCGAAAATCGGGATCAAGGTTTCTTCTGGCAAAAAAAAATGTTGTTTAAGGTTTTTCTTGGCAAAAATTTTTTTAAAAGGTTTTTCTTAGCAAAAAAAATTTTTAAAAGCTTTTCTTGGGCAATTTTTCCTGTCGTAATTTTACCAAAATTTATGAACAATCACAGGGGATCCCGGGAAGAAATTAGAGGCTTTGCTTGTTTATGCACTGCTTGATATATTTTGTTAAATTTATCAATGTCATAAATTATATTTATATACTTTGCTTCATAAATGTTTGATCAAGGTGAGGATTGGGCAACTGGCAAAAGTTATCACAGGAGCAAAATCGTCATTTCTCGAGCATATGTGGCCATGTGGGGTTGAATGTGTCTTATGTGTAGCAAGTCATACCGTGAAATAACCGTGCGGCCATGCATGTGAAAATTATCCTTTTATTTTAGATTTCACTTCAATGGTTACTAAGGCGCTGGTTTTTTGAGCTTTTAATATTCATTTCAGTTTAGTACGTTTCAATTTATTTAATTCTATTTAGTTAAGTCCACTTATTTTTTTTCTATTTTTTTTATTTAAGTTTTTAATTTCTGTGTTTTATCTTTATTTTTAAATTTTTATTCTGTTTTCAATTTTTTAAATTTTAATTTTTTTATTTTTTGTTTCATATTTTAATTTTTAGTTTTTATTGTATCTTTTATTTTTTATTTTAAATTTTAAATTTGTATTTTTAGTTTTTGTTTTTATTAACTATCTTTAAAAATAAATATATTATTTAAAAAATAATTTTTAAAATTTAAAGTTAAAAATTTAAAATTTAAAATAAAAAATATTAGGAGTTAAGAATTAAAAAATTAAGTTAAGTTCTGTTCTGTGTCTTTCAATTAGGGATGTGCAAAAAATCCGACCCAGAATATTCAGCCCCATACCCGCACTACCTACTAAAAAAAGGAATTTAGATGAAAAATAATGTTAGCAGATCGGGTAACCAGCCCGATAAATTTTCATTTTTATTGGGTCGTTCTAGGTAGCGGATATAGGTAAGCGGGTACTCGAAAACCCAATTTTTTAAATATAATTTTTGTTCTTGGTATTCTTACTCTTATCTCAAATACATATATATATGTATGTATGAAGTATATAGTTTGCTGTGTAATATATAGGAAGATTGATTACAAAGAATTCATGTTTAATTAGTTGGTTTGGAAATATAGAATAATGGAACAAATTCATCTTCTCCCATATTTTAGCACTTCTCATTTCTTCCTCTTTTCTCTAATTTTTTTTTTCTTCTTTTGATTTGTTTTTAATTGGTTGTTGTAGCAACATAGCAGTAGCATTCTTCTAATTTTGACATATAACTGTATAAGAAGACAAATTTGTTCTGATTTGCTCAATGCAACTCAAATACGCAATGTAGCAGTAGCAAGTATGAGCCTATGATGATTTTTGTTCTTTAATTATAAAAGTAATGGGTACATATATATACCCGAACCGCTTGATTTGGATATCCGATATGTTGGTACCCGATTTTCTTGGGTAGCGAAAACGACTACCCGTGAATTTGGATACCCGATATATTGGTACCCGATTTTCTCGGGTAGCAAAACGACTACCCGTGAATTCGGATACCCGCAACTTCGGTACCCAAAAATGCATGTACCCGCCAATGAACACCGTACTTTCAATTCAGTCCAGTTTAATTAGTTCAGTTCATTGAGAGTAAGCTTAAAAAAAATAATAATAAGGCCTAAGTAGAACAATAATGGTTACCTATTTGAACAATGATGGTTATTCACTATCTACACTTATTTGAATTGCAATTCTTAATTATTTGAACTGTGTGGATTACTTAGTTGAAAAATATAGAGGTTATTATCGATTATATACAAGTGTTACTTACTAATTAAAAGTATAATGGTTACTAATTGATAAGGCAGTGGTTACTCATTAATAAAGATCATTTTTATTGCTAATAACATTATGCATGGTTGATAAGGAAGATTTTGGTACCACTCACCAAATATTCCCTAGTTGTAACTGATGAAGAGGTTTTTGTAGGCCCTTTAACCAAATAAACCCCCGATGTAGTATAGTGGGGGATCAAACTGTAACACCCTGGAATTTCCTAACTTTCTTCTCTAGATTTTTCGGAAAACATATTAGACATATTTAAGAAATATAATTATGAAAACTCCTAATAACGAGGAAAAACCAAAGTATTACCGCCACCGTGATAACAGCTAAGGCATTTATCAAAGTACTATAGCGGAAGTTTTAAAGCCAAAACACAGTTTAAAACTTAAACTCAAAAGCAATCAAAATTAATGTCAAACCAACAACCAAAAGAAAAGTCAACTTAAAACTGTATTACACTTCAGAACCATACTAATGGCCCTTCAAAACCAAAAACTTAAACTTCAAAAATAAAACAACATCCAATAATAGTTAGATATCTCCATAAGCAAATAAATTAAGAAACTACGAAGACTACACAGCAAGCACTCTCTCTCCAGCCCAACATGAATAACTTATGCCCACTTGTACCTATATCTTTTCTTATTCTAAACAACTACTCACCAACAAGTGGGTCATTGTAGGGCCAAGTCCAAGACAAAGCCATGCACACGAAACAAACATTCAGCAAAGTTGAGTACATAACTACTAAAGAATATGCAACAAGACTAAGATAAAATAAAAATATAAGCATACATACATCTTACCGTTGACAACTCTTCAACTGTGCATAGACTCAATATAACAAAATTAATGATTATATTTAAACTTTGGATTTCGCATCAAACGGGTTTCTTTTCCTTTAAAATCGCCCTACGACACCCTAATCTAGGGTGGAAGGATCATCCATACTTTTCCTACAAGAACAACAATAATGTGCAGAATCCAGAGCAAACTATACCACCTCAGCAGGTTCACCAGCAGATGCAACGATTTGTACCACCACACCCACCAGGTTCCACTAGACCACCATTGCCTGCACCACCAGCTCAACCTAGTGGTGAAATTTAAGAGTTAAAGAATATGATATTGTAGATGCAGAAGAACATGGAGGCAATGCAGGCTCACAATAAGAAACTAGAAACCCAGCTAGCTTAGATTGCACAGTCCACAGCTCAACGGCAGCAGGGTCAACTACCTCCTCAACCAAATCCACCAGCTCTTTAGATCACAAGGACAATAGGCAAAACGATTCTAAGTGAGCAAGAGCCATTAGAGGAGTTTTGAAGGAGACTAGATTCGAGACAATTAGTGAACCTTAGTTTAGGAAGTTAATAATCGGTTAATTGATTGTGTTACTATTCATTGGTTGATCCGTGGTGAACCGACGTCCTAGACTTATCATAGAGTTATTTTCCGTGCTTAATTTCGTTCCTAGTAGTAGTCAACTTTTTAGTCAAAACCCGAAATTCAAAGGCCCTTACGGTAGAGTAACTTTTTAGAGTTAGTAGAATTGCTTCATTCCCTGTGGATACGCTCCCTACTTCCTTGTCTACATAGTTAGAGTAGTAGGTTATTTTTGATAGGTATACGACTGTCCCTACCAATGGTGAAAAGGAATCAATTTGCAGGAACATTAATGGAGGATCCAATGTTAGATTTGAACAATTTCCTCTAGTATTGTGGTACGATCAAGCAAGCTGGGGTCTCTTAGGACTACACTAGAAGAATCATGTTCTTGTTTTCATCGAAAGACAAGGCTCGTACTTGGTTGAACAGTCTTAATATGGACAATATTAATAGTTGGGAAGAGTTAGCTCTTGCATTTCAAAGGAAGTATTACCCTCTAGAGCAAACTGCAACCCTTCGGAGTAAGATCACGAATTTCAACCAGGAGTCAGATAAGACATTGTATGAAGCACGGGAGAGGTTCAAGGATCTATTGAGATTGTGCCCACACCACGGTCTTGAGAAGTGGTTCCTGGTCCAGTCATTCTATAATGGTTTAGGAAATGAGAGTCGTACATTGCTTGATTCAGCTGCTAGTGGTCGATTCATGAACCAGGAAGTTAATGCTGCCTATGAGTTGATTGAAGAGATTGCTATTCATAATTCACAGTTTAGTAATCCCAAAGGACATTCGGAGAAAGGTGGAAAGCATGTAGTCGACGATAAATACGGAAGTTCAGCTTCACAGATCATTGCTATAAGTCAAAAGCTTGAAAAGATTAGTACTGTAGCTTCTCCACCATCACCTGTAGCTGCGATGGCTGCACTTTCGGGATGTACTGAGCCCTTCTGCGATTCTTGTGGTTCATTCGGTTACAGTTCACAATCATGTCATAGTTCGATGGAGCAAGTGTGTGCGTTTAAAGCTTACAAGAACAATCCGTTCTCTAACACATTTAATCCAAGGTGGAAGGATCATCCATACTTTTCTACAAGAATAATAACAATGTGCAGAATCCACAGCAATTTATACCACCTCAGCAGGCTCATCAGCAAGTGCAACGATTTGCACCACCAAAGCCACTAGGTTTCAGTAGACCACCATTGCCAGCACCACCAGCTCAACCTAGCAATGAAATTTCAGAGTTGAAGAATATGATGCTGCAGATGCAGAAGAATATGGAGACGATGCAGGCTCACAATAAGAAACTAGAAACCCAGTTAGCTCAAATTGCATAGTCTACAACTCAGCGGCAGCAGGTCAACTACCTCCTCAGCCAAATCCACCAGCTCAAAGAGATCATGTTAACTCCATCACTACCAGAAGAGGGAGCCACTATGAAGGTCCTAAGATTCCCATTGAAGATGCTGATTCAGAGATGGGAGTGCAGACTGGCAAGACCAGCAATGTGGTGATTGAGGAGATTGTAGAGCCTACACCTTCTAAGGAGAAAGATGACATGGAGAAGAGAGCACCAGTAGCTCCATCACTACTAGAAGAGGGAGCCACTATGAAGGTCCTAAGATTCCCACTAAAGATGCTGATTCAGAGATGGGAGTGTAGACTAGCAAGACTAGCAATGTGGTGATTGAGGAGATTGTAGAGCCTACACCTTCTAAGGAGAAAGATGACATGGAGAAGAGAGCTCCAGTAGCTGACAAGCCCATTGATACGTTGACACCTCCCAAGGTGCCACTACCCTTCACGCATAGGGTAGATAGGAGTAATAATGATAATCATTTCCGTAAGTTTCTTGATATTGTTAAAAATTTGCAGGTTACTGTGCCTTTTACTGACTTGATTACGCAGGTACCTAAATATACTAAATTTTTGAAAGACATATTGAGCAGGAAGTGTTAATTGAGTTCAGTGGAGACTGTTGCTTTAACTGAGGAATGTAGTGCTATTTTGCAGAATAAGTCTCCACCTAAACTCAAGGACCCTGGAAGTTTTTCGATACCATGTAACATTGGCCCACTTTCTATTGATAAAGGTTTATGTGATTTAGGAGCCAGTGTTAGTGTTATGCCGTTGTCTATTTGCAGGAAATTAGATATAGGTTCTTTGAAGTTTACTAACATTAAGTTGTAGATGGCAGATAGAACTGTGAAATACCCAAAAGGTATTTTGGAGGATGTCCCGGTAAGAGTAGGGAAAATTTTCATTCCCATTGACTTTGTAGTGTTAGATATGGAGGAGGATGCACTCATCTCTATTATTCTTGGTAGACCATTTTTAAACACTGCAGGAGCTGTAATTGATGTTAAAAATGGAATTTTGACTCTTTCTGTAGGTGATGACAAGGTTAACTTTTACCTTTATAGTGCACTGAAGAGCCCCATGCTCGAGCAATCCTGTTATAGAATTAATATTATTCAAGAAATTGTTTGTGATGATTTGCCTCGATCCCTTAAGAAGGATCCTCTGGAGGCTGATTTGTGTTTGGATGTTATTGCAGGTGAAGGCAATGTGGAATCAGACGAGCTGATTCAGACCTTTCAGGAGTGGAATTCAATTCAGGGAGAAAATATTAATTTTTGAAGCTGCCCCAAAATATTTGTTTGGTAAAGGAGTTAACACAACCTGAGATGAAACCCCTTGCTTCTAACTTGAAATATGCATTTTTAAATGAAAAAGAGCTATGTCCAGTTATTATTAGTGCTTCACTTATTGATAGTCAACTTGAGAAATTATTAGCTGTGCTTAAATGTCATAAGAAGGCTATTGGTTATACTATTGATGATTTGACTGTTATTAGTCTTGATTTTTGTATGCATTGCATTCATTTAGAGGAAGGTTATAAACCATGCATACAGGGTCAGCATCGTTTGAATCCTAACATGCTGGAAGTTGTTAAGAAGGAAGTCATTAAATTACTTGATGCTGGTATCATTTATTCTATTCCTGATTCTAAGTGAGTCAGTCCAGTTCCGGTAGTACCTAATAAAAGTGGGACCACTGTTGTGCATAATGGTAAAAATGAATTAATTCCCACTAGAGTATTCACAGGTTGGCGTATATGTATTGATTACAGGAAATTGAATACTACAACTAAAAAGGATCACTTTCCACTTCCCTTCATTGATCAAATGTTAGAAAGGTTAGCTAGGCATAAGTATTTCTGTTATTTAGATGGTTATTCGGGATTCTTTCAAATCCCTATTCATCCTGATGATAGAGAGAAAACAACTTTTACATATCCTTATGGTACTTTTGCATATCGTAGAATGCCCTTTGGTTTATGTAATGCCCCTACTACCTTTCAACGTTACATGATGAGTATCTTTTCTGATTTCATTGAATCTATTATGGAAGTTTTTATGGATGATTTTATTATCTATGGAACTTCATTTGATGCATGTTTAGAAAATCTAACAAAAGTACTCATGAGATGTGCAGAGGTGAATTTAGTGCTGAATTGGGAAAAGTGCCATTTTATGGTCATTGAAGGTGTTGTACTTGGACATTTAATCTCTGAACGAGGTATTGAGGTGGATAAAGCAAAGATTCAGGTAATCGAGCAACTTCCCCCTCCTGTGAATATTAAAGGGGCAAGAAGCTTTTTAGGTCATGCAGGTTTTTATCGCAGATTTATTAAAGATTTTTCTAAAATTGCGAAACCACTAACCCAGTTGCTTTTGAAGGATGCAGATTTTGATTTTACTGATGAGTGTGTTGAGTCTTTTAACAGGATTAAGCAGGCACTTATTTCTGCACCTATCATCCAATCTCTTGATTGGGACCTCCCGTTTGAGATCATGTGTGATGCAAGTATGCAGTTGGAGCAGTTTTAGGCCAAAGAAAGGACAAGGTTATACATGCAATCTATTATGCCAGAATGATACTTGATCTAGCTCAAGTGAATTATGCCACTACTGAGGAGTTGCTAGCAGTTGTGTATGCACTTGACAAGTTCCGATCATACCTATTGGGCTCAAAAGTAATCGTTCACACTAACCATCATGCTCTTAAGTACCTCCTAGCCAAGAAGGAAGCAAAGCCAAGGTTGATTAGATGGATTCTATTGCTCCAAGAGTTTGATCTCGAGATTCGTGATAAGAAGGGAGCGGAAAATGTAGTAGGTGATCACCTTTCTAGAATTTGATTTGAAGATGCAGAGCTCGTGCCTATCGATAATTCCTTCCCCGATGATCACTTACTTTTAGTTGCAGCCAAATCACCATGGTTCGCTAATTTTGCCAATTACATTATAGGAGGTGTCTTACCTCCCAATCTCTCATCACAATAGAAGAAGTGATGTGAATTTTCGTATGAATTCAAAAACTCACAAAGGTAAAGACTAAACCCACGAATTTCTAAAGGCTAAGCCACAAAAATTCTTGAAATTTGGTTGATTAACTAGTCTTTGATTAAAGCCTAAGCACCCTCAAAGCCACTACTTAATCCACGCACAAGAGTATAAAGGAATTTCCACCAACTCTCAAATTTCTGGATATTTTGTTTTCAAGTAAACAAATAAAACTTTTATTCAATTCTCAATCTCAATCTTACAATCTAATTTTGAGACTATTTATAGGAATAATCATCAACAAAATCCTAACAAAAGTAACTAAAAACACACGCACAAAAAACACCCTAAAAATCGTCCCTAATGACTCACAAGATAAGATTGCCACATCATCACTGCATCTTGATCTTATCTTGCTAACAAACTCTAACAAACTTTATGTAATCAAGAAAATATCCTAAAAAACTTCCTAAAAAGATAATAATTAAATTACAACCAAAAATACACAAAAAATCGAAGAACCCAAATCTTCACAAAAATCGTTAAAATCTCACCATACAAGCATGCTTTAATTTTGCGCAACTTTTCAAGATTTACTTCAAATCTTCAAGAAACCTTTCAAGATCTAATCTTTTAATCAAGAAACCTTCAAGAATTCATTTCCCTTGTCTTTAAGGTTGTAAATGATGATTAAGACTCACCAATAAATAAAAGACTCAATGCCTAAAATGAGAAAATCAAGTGAAGCGGGAGAAAACTCATAGGAAAAAACCAACTTATTCCCCTTATCAACCATATCTTCCCTTGATTTGCGTGCCCACCTAGATATGTGCGACCATGCACACGCAAAACCCAACCTTAGATGCACCCATTAGACTTGAATCTCCATAATCAATTAATTCTCCCATGATTGCACCTTTCTTTGTAGCTTCAATTAAACCTTCGAAGTTGTGATCAATATTTGTATCATCCTCCCCTTCTTCAAAAGAGTTTGTCCTCAAAACTCGAAGTTGATCATCAGAAACATAAGGAGTCAAGTCACCAATGTTAAATTTAGCATGGACCCCATATTCACCTGGCAATCCTAGTTGATAAGCATTGTCACCAATCTTCTTCAAAACCTTAAATGGACCATCACACCTAGGCATGAGCTTGTTTTTGCGTTTGTTAGGGAATCTTTCCTTCCTTATGTGTAGCCAAACCAAGTCTCTTTCTTTGAATGTATGTTGATGGCGATGCTTATTTGGACGAGTCTTGTACTGCTTGTTCACTTTCTCAATTCTAGCCCTCACTTGCGCATAGAGCTTTTGCATGTACTCAATCTTTACCAAGGCATCTTTGTGCACCAACTCACCCTTTGTAATGTCAACATGATCAATATGTAACTTTGGATTCACCCCATACACGACCTCAAATGTAGGTGACCTATTGTAGGCAAACTCCGCATGTGCAAGCTTCAAATCCCAATCCTTTTGTGTCTTTCTCACCAAACCACGCAACAATACCCCAAGAGTTCTATTGGTGACTTCTGTTTGCCCATCAGTTTAAGGATGATATGATGTACTAAAGAGCAATTTTGTGCCAACTACCTTCCATGGAGACTTACAAAAATAGCTCATGAACTTTGTATCCCTATCACTTACAATCATTTTAGGAATTCCATGAAGTCTCACAATTTCCCTGAAATACAAATCTGCAACATTCATAGAATCAACAGTTTTATGGCAAGGTGTGAAGTGTGTCATCTTTGAAAATCTATCCACCACAACCATGATAGAATCCTTGCTTCTTGTAGTTCTAGGTAATCCCACAATGAAATCCATGGATGCATCCTCCCAAGAATCTTCAGGAACAGGCAATGGTGTTTAATGACCTTGATGAAAAGAAGCTTTCGCCAAATGACAAATAACACATTGAAATATGATAGCTTCAACATCAATAATCATCTTAGGCCAATAGAAGTGTTCTTGTAACATGTTTAGAGTTTTAGTATTGCCAAAATGCCCTGCTAACCCTCCACCTACGCTTCTCTAACAAACAACTCTCTAATTGAATACTTAGGCACACACAATTGATTATCCTTGAACAAGAACCCATCATGCATCACAAAAGATCCCACAACACCCTTGTCCATTTGTTGCAATATAGGACCGAAACTATCATCGTGCTCATAGTATGTTTTGATCATGTCTAGACCAAGTAACTTGCAATTTAACACACTAATAAGAGCATACCTTCGTGAGAGAGCATCTGCAACCATATTAGACTTGCCTTATTTGTACTTTGATGAAAAGTAAAAAGATTGTAGGAACTGCACCCACTTGGCATTTTTAGGATTCAACCTTTGTTGGCCATTAATATGCTTTAATGATTCATGATCAGAATGTAGAATGAAGAGTGGAGGTCTTAGATAATGACTCCAATGATCAAGAGCTCTACCAATTGCATAAAACTCCTTATCATAAGTAGAATAGTTCACCCTTGTTCCATTCAATTTCTCACTAAAATAAGCAATAGGCCGCTTCCCTTGAACCAATACTGCTCCAATCCCCACATTACTTGCATTAGTTTCAACTTCAAAAGGTCTTGTAAAGTCAGGGAATGCAAGAATAGGCGTGTTGCATAGCATCTCTTTGATCCTCTCAAAAGCTTTTTGCGCCTCTTTAGTCCACTCAAAAAGCTTGTCTTTCTTTATGCACTCGGTCATAGGAGCTACAATAGATGAGAAATTCTTCGCAAATCTCCTAAAGAACGAAGCTAAACCCTGAAAAACACGAACATTAGTGACATTAGTTGGAGTAGGCCAAGTTCTAATTGCTTCCACCTTTGTTTAATCCTCAGAAAATCCATCCTTTGAGACCACATACCCCAAAAACGTGACACTAGGAACCATGAAATAGCACTTTTCGAGCTTCCCATAAAGTTTCAGTTGCCTTAAAGTTTCGAATACACTCCTCAAATGATGTAGATGATCCTCATTGCTTCTACTATAAACCAATATATCATCTAAGTAAACAACAACAAAATTTCCAAGGTATGGCTTCAATACTTCATTCATGAGTCTCATGAAGGTACTAGGTGCATTAGTAAGACCAAAAGGCATGACCAACCTTTCATAAAGCCCCAACTTAGTCTTGAAAGCCGTTTTTCACTCATCACCTTCTTTCATGCGAATTTGATGATACTCACTCCTAAGATCAATCTTCGTAAACACATTAGAACCATACAATTCATCAAGCAAATCATCTAGCCTTGGAATTGGGAATCTATATTTAATGGTGATGTTGTTGACTGCTTTTGAATCAATACACATTATCCAAGTTCCATATTTCTTAGGAACGATCAAACTAGGAACCGCGCAAGGACTCATACTTTCTCTCACATATCCACGTTCCATTAGCTCCTCAATTTGCCTCTAAATCTCCTTTGTTTCCTCTAGATTACATCTATAAGCTGGTTGTTTGGAATTTGAGCCCCAGGAATAAGATCTATTTGATGCTCAATTCCCCTCACAGGTGGTAATCCTGGTGGTAGATCATCCGGAAACACATCTTCAAATTCACGCAACAAAGGCTTCAAAATTTGTGGGATGGATGAGGAACCTTCTTGTACTTCCTTATCCATGAGAACAAAGAGTTGATTACAAGAATTCAACTCCCTTTCCACCTCCCTAGCACTCGTAAAAAATGCCCCCTTTTTGTTCTCCATAGTCTCTTGCTTCTTAACATTTACAACCCTCAATGGATTCAATGCAATAGGTTTGCCATGTACATGCTTTTTAATGAAATAAACATTAGTTATACCATCATATTGAACAAATCTATCATATTGCCAAGGCCTCCCAAGTAGAATATGACACGCATCCATAGGACAAACATCACATAGCAAACTATCTTCAAATTGTGCAATTTTAAATGATATTAAATCTTGTTTGATTACCTTAACATCACTAGTACTGTTTAGCCAATGAAGCTTGTATGGATGAGGATGATTATGTGTAGGATAGTTGAGCTTTTGAATCAACAAAGTAGACAATGCATTCGTGCAACTACCACTATCAATAATCACATCACAAAGTTTACCCTGAACAACACACTTTGTCATGAAAATTTTGTCTCTTTGGCTCTCTTCTAATAGCTTGGGTTTAGTTTCCAAACCCTCCTCAACACTAGAGATTGACCATGTGTATCAGGATCAACTTTCTCCTTGTCATTACTACTATTATCCTCTTGCTCAATGTCATCTTGCTCCCCTTCTTCAATGATTACGTCTAGATAGGCTTCTTCAATCTCTCTTGCCTCTCTAACTGTGATGACCCTTGAACTAGGACAATTTCGTTGCACATGCCCATACCCTTGGCACCTGAAACACTTCCTTTTGTGATTAGGAATTGATGAGAACTTAGTAGGAGTAATAACCCTAGGCTTATCTCCACTTTTCACCCTAGGTTTAGTGTTTTGCGTGAACACTACCTCCTTTTCTTTCTTAGATTCATAACTTTTGAAGAAAGTTTTAGACCTTTTCGAGTGCCCTTGCTTTTCAACTCTCAAAGCTACCTTACAAATCTCATCAAAAGTTCAATAGGGTTGCAATTCCACCTTTTCCTTGATAGATTCATCAAGTCCTGCAACGAATCTAGCCACCTTGTGATCCTCCTTCTCTTCAATATCACATGTGATGACCATCTTTTCGAATTCATTGATGTATTCCTCAACACTTTTAGAGTTTTTTTCAAAGCATGCATCTTTAGGAAGTTATGTTGTTCATATTCATGAGGAATAAATCGTTTCCTCAATTCCTTCTTCAATTTGCGCCAAGAGGTGATTTTAGATGTACCCTCCTTTCTTCTCTTCCTTTGCAAGCCCTCATACCAAAGACTAACATAAGATGTTAGCTTTAATTCCGCCACTTTGAAAGCCTTAGAATCATCATACTCTTTGTAAGTGAACACTCTTTCGGTCCTCCTTAACCAATCATGAAAGACTTCAGGATCCAAACTTCCATCGAACTCAGGAACGTCCAACTTTAAGTTTTGATCATCATCCCTTTGTTTATCTCATTTTTTGTACCTTTTTCTATCATATTCATCACTTGAACTTGAGTATATGACCTTCCTACGTTTTCGTGTGCCCCTAGTAGAATCATCGTCACTAGAACTTGAACTAGATTCATCAAACTCATTGGATTTTTTCAAGCTTTTAGCCTTAGATCCAACAAATTGCATAAGTTCTAGTATGTGGCGCAATTCTTTGATTTCATTATCCCTTTGAATTTCCCTATCTTGTTCAAAAGGAATTCCCTTCTTATTGTTTATTGATTGTCCGTCCTCCATGATGTAGTTTGCTTGAGTATAGATCATTTTAATCTCTCAACGAGAAAAGCACCAAATTTGGTGCTGATGATACAAATATTGATC
Organism: Suaeda aralocaspica; assembly: GCA_016808085.1. Taxonomy (NCBI): domain Eukaryota; kingdom Viridiplantae; phylum Streptophyta; class Magnoliopsida; order Caryophyllales; family Amaranthaceae; genus Suaeda; species Suaeda aralocaspica. The sequence goes on from PYUH01000143.1 coordinate 615,545, forward strand.
ACAACTCTAAAGGTTTGATTGAAGCTACAAAGAAAGGTGCAACCATGGGAGAATTAATTGCTTATGGAGATTCAAGTCTAATGGGTGCATCTAAGGTTGGGATATGCGTGTGCATGGCCACACATATCTAGGTGGGCACGCAAATCAAGGGAAGATATGGTTGATAAGGGGAATAAGTTGGTTTTTTCCTATGAGTTTTCTCCCGCTTCACTTGATAGGGTTTTTCTCATTTTAGGCATTGAGTCTTTTTTTTATTGGTGAGTCTTAATCATCATTTACAACCTTAAAGACATGGGAAATGACTTATTGAAGGTTTCTTGATTAAAAGATTAGATCTTGAAAGTTTTCTTGAAGATTTGAAGTAAATCTTGAAAAGTTGCTCAAAATTGAAGCATGCTTGTGTGGCGAGATTTTAACGATTTTTGTGAAGATTGGGTTTCTTCGATTTTTTGTGTATTTTTGGTTGTAATTTGCTGATTATCTTGTTAGAAAGTTTGTTAGGATATTTTCTTGATTAGATAAAGTTTGTTAGAGTTTTTTAGCAAGATAAGATCAAGATGCAGTGATGATATGGCAATCTTATCTTACGAGTCATTTGTGAGTCATTAGGGACGATTTTTAGGGTTTTTTTGTGCGGATTTTGTTGGTGATTTTGTTGATGATTATTCCTATAAAATTCTCAACATTATATTTTAAGATTGAGATTTGAGAATTGAATACAAGTTTTATTATATTTTAAAATGTCCGAAAATTTGAGAGTTGGTGGAAATTCCTTTATACTATTGTGCGTGGATTAAGTAGTGGCTTTGAGGGTGCTTAGTATTTAATCAAAGACTAGTTAATCAACCTAAATTCAAGAATTTTGGTGGCTTAGCATTTAGAAATTCGTGGGTTTAGTCTTTACCTTGGTGAGTTTTTGAATTCATACGAAAATTCACATCAAGAAGCGGTGTCTACACGATGTTCGACGGTATTTTTGGGATGATTCGAATTTGTTTAGAGAATGTGCTGATGATCTATACCGACGATGTGTTCCTGATTGGGAGTTCTATGGGATCCTGAGCCATTGTCACTCATCACCTTATGGAGGTCATGAAGGCCTTTCAATGGCCGTGTTCAAGGTATTGCAATCTGGATTCTAATGGCCTACTCTATCCAAGGATGCCCGAGATTTTGTGTTATCTTGTGATGCCTGCCAGAGGACCGGAAATATTTTGAAACGTCATGAGACGCCTCAAAATGGGATTCTAGAAGTTGGGATTTTTGATGTATGGGGTATTGAATCATGGGCCCATTTCCTTCTCCCTATGGAAATAGTTTCATATTGGTGGCCGTGGATTATGCTTCGAAGTGGGTAGAGGATATTGTAACACCTAATGCAGACTCTAATACTGTGCTACGATTATTTAAGCAAGTCATTTTCCTGAGATTCGGAGTTCCTAGAGCTATTATTAGTGATGGGGGTTCTCACTTTCACGAGAAGCGGCTTACTAAGTTACTTGAGAATTATGGATTCTATCATCGTCCCGGGTTAGCTTATCATCCACATACTAGCAGTCAAGATGAAGTTTCTAATCAGGAAATTAAAGCCATCCTAGAGAAGATAGTTGCAAAATCAAGGAAATATTAGAGTAGTAAGCTTCATGATGCATTATGGGCATATAGGACAACATTCAAGACACCTATCGGTACATCTCCATATCGACTAGTGTATGGAAAGGCATGCCATTTACCGATTGAGTTGGAGTATAGGGCCTACTGGGCGGTAAAAGAGTTTAACATGGATGTCAAGCTTGCAGGTGAGAAGCGGTTATTTCAGTTGAATGAGTTGGATGAATTCCGATTAGGAGCCTATGACAGTGCCAAGATCTATAAGGAGAAGACTAAGAAGTGGCATTACAAGCGGATCACAAGGAAGGAGTTTCAAATTGGTTACAAGGTCCTACTATTCAACTCTAGATTGAAGCTATTCCCAGGGAAGCTGAGGTCTAGACGGAGCTGACCCTTTATAGTTACTATGGTTAGCAGGTACGATTTTGTTGAGGTTCAAAATGACAAGGGACGGTTCAAGGTTAATGGTCACCGCCTCAAGCACTACTATGAAGGTGACATTGTTGGTGTAGTTGAGGAAGTTACCTTCCGAAACCCCCACCCGCTATGATAATGAGGTAACATGGTTATGCTAATGACTTAAAAGAAGCGCTTTGTGGGAGGCAACCTGTAGGTAGTTTAGTTTACTTTTTAGTTTACTTTCTTTTTCTTAGCAAAAGTAGTAGTTCATACCTCAATCGATTGTTTTCATTGCTGGTGAGTGAGTTTGAGGGTACTGATGCTTTTTGTCAAGTCTGGTATATGAGTACAAGTCTCGGAACGTGTGCTATGATGAACAAAAGGTAAAAAAGGTTGAAATCGTGCTACATTGGGTTTCGCTCGAGCAGTCGGGCGAGAGCCTCCCGATCGGGCGCATGGGACGAAGAAATTCGGATATTTGGAAGAAGAGGGGAATTTGCCCGAGTACCCAGGCGAGAGCTGCCCGATCAGGCACAAAAGGCGATCGTTACGCCTGAGCAGTCGGGTGAAATCCGCCTGATCAGGCGCGAACGAGGTATTTTCCCAAGGATCAGAAAATTTTCTAAGTAAAATTTGCCCGAGTCGGGCGAAAACCGATCAAGTTCGGGTGAAAGGCCCCTGGTCGGGCAAAACCACCGGGACTCCCTCACTCCCTTATCTTCTCTTCTTCTATCTCTTCCATCATTCATCTTCCACCTCACTTCTTCTTCTTCAAATTCTCTCAACCTCCATAACCACTCAACCTCACTCAAACCTTCAATCACTCATAACTCACTCAATTCTTCTCCAAATCACTTAAAACTTTCACCAAAATATTTCTTTTTCCATCCTCTTCAAGATCCACTACATAAATATCACTCTTTCCACCTCTTTCTCACTTCCCAAAAACCCCCAAACACACAAAAACTCATACAACTCTGCAAAACTCATAATGTCATCTAAGTGATCACGATCTACTCAACAAAGAGGCCGTGGACAACCACAACAACAACCACCACCACCACCTCAAGTTCCCCATGACCCGAGGTTCCCAAACATTATCTTTGAGTTAGATGAACAACTGGGAAAATTCAATCTTTTGACTGGTAGTGTGGTTATTCCTACACGGTTTTTAGATCATTTTATGTTACGAAGATTAGGCATTGAGGATAGAACTAGGGAATTGTTTGCTAACATGGGTATGAGTTATTTCTATTATCTCAATGTTCTTACCTATGCTAATCTTACATATGAGTTTTTGTCCAGTTTATCTATTATTCGTCCTAGTACTTCCAGACCTGTTTGGGCTATCCGTTACCGTCTAGGTAACAGGACATGGGAGTTGAATGCTGATGATTTTGGCCGTATTTTTGGTTTGAGTTCTGAGGGCACCATGAAACCCCCTGTGGGTTACAATGGTGCCACACTATGGTATGCTCTTACAGGTGGTATTCTGCAAAATTGGAAACATGCTCATGCCAATTGCATGCACCAACCTTCTATTCGAATCACTTAGAGGTTCATGGGTTGGACCATATTTGGCCGAAAGGAGCCAAATAATGTAAGAACACTAGTGGAAAATTTTCTAATCGTAACGCCCTATTTGTATCGGGCCATGGAAGATATGGTTACAAATACTATATTTGTAACGGTCAAATTATTAAGGCGTTACACAAACTTAGTTATTTTAACCACTCTTCCACTATTTATATCGGGCTTATTGTTGGACCGTTACAATTAAGACTTTTTGTAACTATAACACTTTGTACGCGTTACAATTACTGAACTATTTACTACACTATATGCTGTATGTATCGGTTGTATTTTAGCCCGTTACTAAAAATATACATTTGTAGCTACTATTTTAAATGACCGTTACATTTTTGAGTTTAGTAAAAACCCTAAGTAAAAGGTACACATGCAAACTCATACTTCCCGCTATCTTCTTCTCAACTATCTTCTCAAAATCGTGTTTCCACTATCTTCTCAAAACCGTTCTTCCACTATCTTCTCAAAGTCCTTCTTCCACCACCGGTCCACCACTATATATCTTGGTTCTTCCACTATCTTCTCTTTCACCACCACCACTATCTTCCACCTTCTCACTATCTTCGTTGCAAATTCCACCGCCACAACCACCGCCACTATCTTCCAGTATCAATATTTGGGCACCGCCTACAACTTCTCTTCTTCTGAATTATTTGGGTAATTATGTCTAACATTATTTGGGTAATTTCAGTTATTGAATTTTAGTGAACTTTATTAATTTAAGTTATTGTTACTGGATTGGCGATTAATTTCTGAAATTAATCGCCAATCCTAATAAATGATTTCGTGTTATTAATCACCAATCCCAACTACACGAAATTATTGAATTGGGTTATTATTCAAAAATTACTGAATTTCAGTATCAATATTTGAGTATTTACAATCCATATTTCAACTACTCTATGCTTGTTGCTAGTTTTGTTTACTCAATAACTTATTTACTATAGCAGTCTGGCCAGTTCAACCTTTCTTTGTCGACGACTATATTTCAGTATTTCCTATGAATTTCACTAATTTTGAGTAATTTGTGTTGTTTTAAGTGGGTTAGTTGTAATCATAATTTATCAACATTTTCATTTTGATTCAGATGTTCAATTAATTTGGGTTGGGCTTTGTGATGTTGTGATTATGGTGTTTTCGTAAATTTTTAATTTTATTAGTTTGCAAGCTTCTTATTTTCTCATTTTATGAATTAGTAGTCTTATTATAGTTTTCAATCATGTTTAAGTGGGTTTATTTTTCCATAGATTTATTTTTTGAGGTGATAAAGAATGAGCTTTATCTAAGTTCTCATTGGATTTTAGACAAAAATGAAAATGGGGTATCTATGTTTAATTTCATCTGTTTATTTGATGACACTAGTGTATTTCCTGATGCTATTGTTGGTGATGATTTCCCTGGATTCAATACTCTCTTATTTATATTTCAGATACTTGCTATTTGTGTGTTGTAATGTGAGATCAGGCTCCATATTCGACAACAAATGAACTCATTTTTCAATCTACTTTTAACTGTTCATTTAGTTTCAGTTGCACGTGTTTCAATTTTGTTCAATTAATATCAGCTTCTTTTGGATTACAAATTTCGATTTCAATTAGTATCAGCTGCAAGTCTTTCTAAAAACCTTTGGTCATCCATGCTTGCGTATAATTAAAAAAGTATTCGGGGAAGGGTTGCTGGTTATTGTTTTTATTCTTGACTGTTTCAAGGTGTAGGCAACTGTCAGTGACCCAAAACCTAGTACTGACCTTCTGGTTATTTAGAGTTAGGAAAAGATAGAAATATTGGTCAGTTTTAATTGTGCTGTCTGTTCTTGCTATTACATTAAAAAGTAGCATTTTAATCAAGCCATATACGAAGTAATCAGGATGTAGCATGTGAATGAAACTAGTTTGAGATCCTTATTAGGATTCTTACCATTCCAACTTTGTGTATGGTCCTCTGTAGAAAAAAAATACTTACAAGGCAATCCTCATTAATATCATATTACCACTTATTTGAATCAATAATCTTTTGTTTCACATCTTTGAAGAATGTTGTGTACCGTTTTTTCCTGTGACCAACTGAACTACAATCAACACAATAGGCAAAAACTCCCTCATAGCAAAAGTAACAAACTGAGTCCATGCAGTCTTTTGGCTTTAATATTCAAGGTGAATGCTAAGCATCAATGAGTCTTTCAGACTCCTTACTTGTAATCATATGAATATTTGATGTCCTAGGTTTTTGTGTGTTGGCATAGATGTGCCAGAGCCTTGAAATTTAGAGTTGTTGATGTTGCAGCTTCCCTGACTTGGTCAACCTGGATTGGGATACTTCGCATTTCAATCCAAATCATGGAGTTTGAGAATTGGCCACCTTTTGAAAGGATGAAGGCTCCCTTAAAGGATGGCGTGCTATGTGCTCGTAACTTTTCCTATCATCTCCTACTCTTTAGTAGAAGATCTTAAGATTAAGTTGCTCAAACGTTTTCTATCCCTTTGAGAGCCACTTGGGAGCTGATCAGCTGAACTGCTTATAAGACTATGATTGAATGTCAGCAGGCTGTAAGGAATGATAGGGGGAATCCTGAATTAGCAGCTGCTACGCAATATATTTAGCTTCATTAATGTTAAACAAATTAACACCACCAATGTTACTATGATACCCAAAATTGCAAAGCCTAAAAGTATTATAGAATTTAGGCCTATTGCTTGTTGCAATTCTACATGTAAAGCTGTCTCTAATTTCTTTGTAGCAAGATGAATAACGTCTTATCTGGTTGGCTTCTGGAATCTAGATTATATACATTTATGTTAGGACCTTTTTGAAAAATATCATGGTCAGAAACGATACTTAAAGCATTATGATAGGAAAGAACTTCCCTGGGTGTGTATGTCATGGAAGATTGACCTAAGGAAGTCATATGATCTATCAGATGAAAGTTATTGAGGATATGTTTGCGGCCCTTAATATGATTGTCAATACGTTGTTAAAAGGTTGTGATATACCACAATCTCTTTGTTCTTTCTATGCAGTATACGGATTTGGCAGAAATTGAGAGAGTGCCTTCTGGTTGTGGAGCCTCATATGTCTAGGTTGATTTTGCATTCATTTCCGGATTTTCATATTTGATTGTGTATTGATGAGTTTTACTGGTTTAGTTTTTGAATGTGTCTTATTGCTTTGCAGACCAAGATACCGGTAGAATTTATAGTACAACGTGTGATCATTCTTTTTGACTACTGTTGCATATCAAAAGGGACTTATTTTTCGTGCTTGGTGAGTATTTATTGTTCTACGGTCAATTATTGATTCTCCTTCATTAAATTTTCGGCTATCATACATTCATACTCTCATATTCGTGGAATTGTAGAAATCTATTTCATTTAGTGTGCTTTATAAGTATGAATTATATAAGAATGCTAAAGTATATGCCTTCTCTTTTGAAACCATTAGTGTAAAAGTTTTTTGCGTACTTGGTAATATAATAAGAAGGGGAAAGTTATATAATAAGAAGGGGAAAGTTAAAATTTTGAGTGAGTGTGTATGGAAATTTTGACCAACAAACACTAAAACGTTTAAATGAAATCAATGAGGTTCATTACGTGTGAGCGGAAGCAACAAATTTAGTTGCACAAGGGGGTGGCATTATTGTTACTCAGTGAGTGTGTATAGAAATTTTGGGCTTGTAAGTCAATGTCAAAGAGTGTACTAACATTCATCATCATTATGTTTTTAGAAATGAATCGAAAATGGATGTATGGTGATCGACGTGAAAATGCTTACCGAGATGGGGTAGATGATTTTTGTAATGTTGCCTTAGAATATAAAAGAATAAAAAAGCACGAAACAATTTATTGCCCTTGTCGAGATTGTGGTAATGTTAAGAGGTGGGCGAATATCGTGAAAATAAAGGATCATGTAATCTGTCGTGGGTTTACTGCTAATTATGAAGTGTGGCATTATCACGGGGAATCACTACCCTCAAGGGATGACAATGACCAACAAATGAGGGATCAACATTCATTGCAAATGGATGATGATGGCTACAATGATGGTGACGATGAAGTTGAACATGATCGAATGGATGACATGATGGATGTTATGGGTGACCACACTAATGACCAACCTCCTCTTCTTGATGATGTGTCGAAGGCTGCTGAGACACCTTTATACCCCGGTTGCACTAAGTACTCGAAGTTATCGGCCACCTTGACATTGTCTAACATAAAATACAAGAGTGGTTGGACGAATGAAAGTTTCACTTGATTGTTGGAAACCTTGAATGACATGTTTCCCGATGGGAATGACATCCCAAAGTCCAACTATTATGTTGATAAATTGATGAATCCTTTAGGCTTAGGGTTTGAGAAGATAGATGCATGCCCTAACGATTGTGTCCTTTATCACAAGGAATATGAAAACCTGCATGCATGCCCTATCTGTGGAGAATCATGGTACAAGCGTGAGGGGAAAAGCGCAGATTGCAAAAAGTGGCCATCGGCTAAAGTTCTATGGAATCTTCCAGTGATTCCTAGATTTAGGAGACTTTTTCCTATACAGAAGGATGCTAAAAACTTGGTGCGGCATTCGGAGGAAAGGAAGAAGGATGGGCTGATTAGACATCCGNGATGGGCTGATTAGACATCCCGCTGACGGGAAGCAATGGAAGAAGATTGATAAAGATTTCTCTGAATTTGGGCGAGAAGGAAGGAATTTAAGACTTGGACTTAGTACTGATGGCATGAACCCTTACGGTAATTTGAGTAGCAAACACAGTACGTGGCCGGTTTTGTTGACCATTTATAACTTGCCTCCATGGCTATGCATGAAGCGAAAATACATCATGTTATCACTCCTCATACCGGGTCCTCAGCAACCTGGTAATGACATTGATGTGTACTTAGCGCCCTTGATTGATGATTTGAAGTACTTGTGGGATGTTGGTGTCCCAATGTATGATGCGTATACAAAGTCTAATTTCACTCTTCGTGCAATGCTATTTTGTACCGTAAATGATTTCCCTGCTTATGGAAATCTATCTGGGTTTAAGGTGAGGAGTGAGCAAGGGTGCCCGATTTGTGAAGAAGACTTGCCACCTCAATATCTAAAACATTTTGGCAAGAATATCTTCATGCACACTAGGAGACAACTCCCTCGATATCACCCTTACAGAAGGATGAAAGCACCATTCAATGGGATTACTGAGGATGGGGTTTGTCGGGATCCACTAAATGGAATGCAGGTTTATAAGAGAGTAAAAAATGTGAAAACAATTTTTGGTAAAACTCAGAAGCAAGGGTCAAAGTCAAAGAAGGGTGTCTTGTGGAAGAAAAGGTCTATACTATGGGATCTTCCATATTGGAAACATCTTAATGTTAGACACTGTCTCGATGTAATGCACATCGAAAAAAATGTTTGTGATTCACTGGTTGGTACTTTGTTAGATATGCCAGGGAAAACAAAGGATGGTCTAAGTACTCGGAAGGACATACAAGATGCCAACATCAGACCTAAGCTGTGGCCACAATATAGTGATGATGAAAGGAAAGCCTATTTGCCTCGAGCTTGTTACACTTTGTCCAAGGAAGAGAAAAAGGTGTTCTGCGAATGTTTGTATGGGATCAAAGTACCTACGGGGTATTCGTCCAATGTAAGACGTTATGTGTCTTTGGCAGATAAGAAATTGAGTAACATGAAATCCCATGATTGTCATGTTTTAATGCAAGTATTTCTTCCCATTGCACTTCGAGGCCTTTTGCCAAAAAATGTAAGACACTCTATTCTAAAGTTGTGCTTGATTTTTGCTAAAATATGTAGCAAGGTGCTAGATCCTATAGAGCTTGATACTCTCGAAAAGGACATCATTGTAACCCTTTGCAAATTTGAGATGTGTTTTCCACCTTCATTTTTTGATATAATGGTTCACTTGATTTTACATCTTGTTCGTGAGGTTAAAGAATGCGGTCCTGTCTTCTTGCGTTGGATGTACCCATTTGAGAGATTCATGGGGTCCTTACAAGACAAAGCAAGGAATCCAGCAAAACCAGAAGGTAGTATCATCAAAAACTACACGGCAGAGGAGGCCTCAAATTTTTGTGCAACATTTTTGGGTATGGCTCAGGAGATTGGAGTTGGCAAATCTCGTCATCAGGGTAGACTACAAGGGCATGGAACGGTTGGTTGTAAGATGATACGCCCTCCACCTCATAGATTTCAAAAGGCGCATTTTTGTGTTTTGCAACATCTTTCTGAAGTTCACCCTTACATAGAGAAACATTTCTTCCAATTGAAGCGTCAAAACCCTAGGTTTACCCCTTATCAGGTAACGCAAGAGCATAATCGTCATTTTGTCGAATGGTTTCAGAAGCAAGTTAACATTGAATTAAAGCAAGCAAATAATAATGTGTCTGAGACAATTAAATGGTTGGCAAGGGGTCCTCAGTCACTTGTTACTTCCTTCGATGGATATGATATCAATGGATTTTCCTTCTACACCAAACGACAAGACGACAAGGGTGTATACCAAAATAGTGGTGTCACGGTTGTTGCCTCTTCTACTGAATACCCGAGTGCAAAGGATATTAATCCTGTTGATGCTACCCAATCATATTATGGGGTCATTGATGACATATTGGAGCTGGATTGTATTGAATTCAAAATTCCTGTTTTTAGATGCAAGTGGGTGGGTAACTGTCGTGGTTGCAAGGTTAATGAAGATGGTATGACTATGGTGGACTCCACTCGTTTCAATGAAACTCAAGAGCCGTTCATTTTGGCCACCCAAGCAAAGCAAGTCTTCTATGTGGTCGACAATGTAGAACACCAGTGGCAAGTAGTTGTACAAGGGAAAATATGTATTGTCGGAGTTGAAGATGTGGTTGACGAGGATGACTATGATAAATTTGATGACATCCCACCTATATCAACTAGTCTTCGCCCCTCAGGAGACGGTGATGATATTGTTGATGATAATGACTTCAACATTGAAGATGGGATTTATGTTGACCTGTAATACTGCAGTTTGTGATTAGGTGACTGTGGGAGTGGGACTGCCTTGTTGTTTGGTTGTTTAGGTTTTGTTGGTGTTGTGCTGGTGTCAAATTGTTGATGCTGCTTGGTTGTTTGTAGTATTGATAAAGTTGGTCCTTGTAGTGGTTTGGTGTGTTTTGTTTTCTTTTGTATTTAGATAGGTTTTCTTTTGGCTAGCCTTTGTGAATGGTTGAGTTAACCAACAAAGGCTAGGCCTTAGTTTGTATTTGGTTGTTTCTTTACATTAATAAAATGCTTGCTTTGCACCAAAATATATATATATATATATATATTTCGTATTGATTTGCATTGTTTTTTTTAACACTTTAAAAATTAAAAAATTTGTAGGTTGAGAAGCTAAAAATGGATGGAGATGAAAATGGTTCAAGGGAAGAGTAAGGAGAAGGTGATGGAAGTATGGTCTCAAAGAATAAAAACGACAAAGAAAAGGAAGAGGTCCAGCGAAGAATCTCCAACCAAAGAGGCCAATGACACTTGAGTTTGACGAATTTGACATGCCATCTGGTGAATGGACAAAGGAATACGGCCAACAAATTGGCCAGTGTGCTATGAAGCTGGACATCAATATCAGAGGATGGGATGGTGTAGATGAAGATCAAAGGGAGAGCATGTGGGAGGAGACGCAGGTAGGTAACTTAGTGAATAATAGTTCATGAAAATAGTTGTAGTCATCAATCAATAATGAATTCTACTAACAATGTAATTGAATATTGTAGAAATTGTTCCATATAGAAAATGATCCAAAAGGTAGAAGGAAGAAAAATTTTCTAAGTGCTGTAGCAAGTCGGTTCCGACACAACAAATCTTGGTTGGTGTCACGATTTGTGGACAGAAGTACAGCACCACCAGCAGGCTCTCCCAATGCAGATAAAGTGCCATGGGAATTATATGAGGGATACATCACCGAGGATCAGTGGAAAACCTTCGTAGCTTATGTCACTTCAGAAGAGTTTAAGGTAAATTAATAAATCTTATAGAAATGAAATTTCAGAAGTGAAATTCAGAATTGAAATCAAAAATGAAATTTCAGAACTGTAATCAGAAATGAAATTTCAGAACTGAAATTCAGAGCTGAAATCAGAACTGAATTTCAGAATTTCGAGCTGAAATCGGAACTCAAATTCAGTAGAACTTAGACCTGAAAACAGAACTGAAATTCAGAGCTGAAATTCAGAACTGAATTTTTCAGAATTTCGAGCTGAAATCGGAACTCAAATTCAGTAGAACTTAGACCTGAAATCAGAACTGAAATTCAGAGCTGAAATTCAGAACTGAAATTTCAGAACTGAATTTCAGAACTGAAATCAGAACTGAAATAAAAAATGAAATTTCAGAACTGTAATTTCTGAACTTTGAGCTGAAATCGAAACTGAAATTCAGTAGAACTTCGAGCTGAAATCAGAACTGAAATTTAGAGCTGAAATTCAGAACTGAAATTTCAGAACTGAATTTTAGAACTTAAATCAGAACTGAATTTCTAAACTGAATTTCAGAACTTGAATTTCAGAACTAAAATCAGAACTGAAATTTCAGAATTGAAATCAGAACTGAAATTTCAAAACAGAAATCGGAACTAAAATTTCAATACATAAAATTGTATTTGTTCTCTTATTTGTAGTATGATTTTACTTAATGCAGAAAAGAAGTGAAACTGCAAAGAAAAGTGCTCGACATAATATTTATTNCTCGACATAATATCCATCGGCATACATTGGGCCAAAAAAGCTATGGGCGAAAAAGGCAAGAATGGATTAAGGACAACAGACTTCCAGCTCCAACAGAAGGAGGAAGCGTGGATGGTAGTGCGGGGGTCCATGAAAGGCTAACAACTCGTGCAAGGGAGTGGTGTCTAGCTCATCAAAAGAAAACAAAGGATGGAAAGTGGGAAGTAGACCTAAATAAACCCGAGACTGCTCGAGTGGTTAATCTAGTAGTAAGTAGTGGAAAATATAGACATTAGTTTTAATTTCTGAAGTTTATGCATTATATATTCTTTTCATTTTTTGATTTCCTAATTACATGCATTTTTTAATAGATGGAACAATTGGAAAAAGAAGCAACAGAAAAAGAGAAAGGAAAGGCTCCAGACCAAGAGCATGGTGTTGATGCCTTAACAAAGGCATTGGGGAAGAAGGATCATCGTGGATTTGTGAAAGGTCTTGGGAGATGTGGGGTTGGTGTTGGGCACATGCAAGCGTTTGGGAAAGCAACGAAAAGGGGCGCTATAAGTGGGTGTTATGTGGAGGAATTGGAGGTGTTCAAAGCAAGANAATTGGAGGCGTTCAAAGCAAGACTAACCGAGGAATTTGAAGCAAAGGTCCAAGAAAGAGTTGCTGCTGAAGTGCAAACATATCTAGCTTCCTACACTAACCTAAAAATGCTAAGCGACCAACCTGTTAATTGGTCAAATGAAGTGGCAAATGTGCAACCTCAATCTGTNTGCATCCTCAATCTGACTCAAATGGAATACATCAGGGGAAACAACTACGTGTTGATATAGAGGTTAAAACATATTTTGATTTAACTTTCCATTCTCATAATTACATTACATGAGGTTGTTTCCTTTAACCAATTTTTTTCAATGTAAACATAGGACTTAAAAAAAATGTCATCTTGCTGTGAATGATGAGCTCGATCCTGGGAACTTGGTTGTCGTTGCTGAAGGCACAATACAACCGAACAATGGCGGGATCGTGCATAACTCCTCCATGCTACGTGACCATTATCGAGTGAGCATTGACCAAATATCAGAAGTGTGTAGCAACAGCACTATCAATCTTCCAGTACCATCACCCGACGGTGTGACAAGGTGAAAGATGCTAGGGGATATATAGTGCAGTGGCCTACATCATTGGTTTTGTTTGAGGATAAGGTCAGGCTGTGGATTAATCTTGATGTTGGTATTACATATATATTAAAATACCACTTGTAAAAGTGTCATTTGGTGATAATACTTACATAACTTGTTCTGGTTTACAGGCTCCTACATCACCTCATAAGAAATTCAAAGAATATACTAACAACAAAGAACTTGTAGCGAGTTGGGATCCAAAGGCTGTTGAATCAAGCTACGTACGGATGGAGGAGATGGTGGGTGATGATGTGGTGCAGAATCTTACAGAAGAGTGTGAGTTACTGTACTACAGGATATGTGCTTCAGATGGAGATACCTTTTCCGTTCCATTGAAGTCACCTACATTTTACCTCAAGGAAAGCATGCAAATTTGGGTCATCAAAAATGATATTTGTGAATTCCTTAGAGGAGCTTGGGCTAATGTTTCGTTGGTTCACATCTACATTCTGTAATTATTTTCTTGATACTAGCGGCATATGTTTTTCATTGATTACAAGTGATTGCATTTTCGTGTGATTTACCTTTCCACCATTTAAAAATAAATATCAGGTTCTTGGTGCAAGACTTTATCTCGGTTTTGAATAATTCCCGAGAGTACCTTCTTATGCCCCCAAAGAATTTCTGGTGTTGAAATTAAGAGGAACTTTGTTGAAGTTCAACTATATGTGAGAAAGGCGTTCACTAGCGAAATAGAAAAGAAGGCTAAGCATTGCAAATTTATTTTGGCTCCATATTTTCAAGAGTAAGTGGTTTTGGATATTTACTTAGAAGTTATTATGATGCAGATAATGGCTTTTATATAAAGAATGAAAATGTGGTGTATATGTTGTGATTTTTGTAGTTGTCACTAGATTCTCCTTGTGTTTGACCTACGTACCGGTTCCGTTTTCATTTTTGACCCTGATGCAAAGCAGCGCGCCTTAAACTGTGTGACCATGTTTGCAACGTTACTATGAATCACATAATTCTTTTTATTTCAACCCCGTACTTTAAGTTTGTTTTGCTTACATAACTTTCAAATGTTTTTGTAGAGCTTATAAGATCTATAGGGTTTGCCTAGGTGAAAATGAATTAAAAAAGAGTAAGGCGAATCTGTCTTGGAAAGCAGTAGAGGTATGTGATTGCCTAAATAAATTTGTCACACATGGGAATGTTGTTGTTTTATGTTCACTAACGAGTATTGGTTTATACTAATGTTAGTGTGCTCAACAAAATAGCGGGACATTGTGTGGCTATTACATTATGAGATACATGTATGAGATAGTTGCACGACATTCAGAATGTCAAGGTGATTTGCGAGAGGTATGTAATTATTATCGAGAAGATTTTACTCCATACTTTCTGCATCGTGGATGCTTGTTTTCAAGCATTTGCAATTGATTTTGGTACCTTGCTTTGTATGGACACCTAATTCAATGAGACATTAGTGGATAATGATCTTTTCATCTTTTGTCATCCTGGATCCGGAAGTTTTTTTTTTCTCATCAAAAAATATCTATTTTGTAGTGATTTCAAACCCGGTTAGTTGGTGATAAGTTGATCGTATATATCTTACCATTACTTTGGTTGTTTTATTTCTTCAGGCTTATTTGGGAACACTTGCTTCGTACAAAGACTGTGAAATGATAGAGGTTCGAGAACAATGGGCGAGATTCTTCAGAACATCATTTATGTAGCCCTTGCATTGATGTTTTTGCACTGTAAGAACTTGATTGCACTGTTTTCACCTCGCTATGACTTGTACAAATTTTTGGAAAGATTAAGTGGTATTTAGTTTAGGTTGAACATGGGGTACGATGAAGTTACAAGTTTAGAAGTCAAGCTAGTTGGAAGGGTTATGTATATGCATTTGACAAACAGACTTTTGGACCTTTTTTTAGCGGTTATATAATTCAATACAAGTTACCACAAATTGAATGTTCATTGTTTAACGCATGTATGTACTATGGCGGTAGCTAGTGTGGTTGTTGGTCATGTTGGTGGTGGTGGTGGTGTGCATGTAGTAGAGCAGAGCATGGTGGTAGCCTTTTTTGTGTGTGCAGGTTTTGTTGGTGCACCAGCAGCATTAGGAAGCATGCAGGATTAGCATGTAGATTATTAGCAACATATCAGCTTTTTTTTAAAAAAAATTGTATATGTATTTGTGTCGGGTCTAAAATTTCAAAGTTACAAAAAAAAAGTTATTTGTATCGGGCTGTAGTTCAAACGTTACAAACAAAGTCACTATTTGTACCGGGCAAAAGTAATTTTCAGTTACAAATTAAGTCAAATGTATCAGGCATATTAACCTTAAGCGTTACAAATAATTGCATGTCCTACCTTTCAAACATGTTTTTTGTAACGGTCAACAAAGAAGCCTGATACAAATAGCTTGTTATTTGTAACGAACAATAGCCTGATACAAATAACATCTGTATATGTAACACCCACAAAGTAACGCCTAAAATCCGTCCGAAATGTATGATTTTGCCCGATACGAATAGAGTTTTTTCCACTAGTGGAAAAATTGAAGTTGCCATCTTGGGGCAACATCTAGTTAAAACCCAATTCCCCTACAAAATCAACATCACACACCACTTTATCCTCCACCTCCTCAACCAAAGTAACACATTTCCTGGTACTGATCAATATGGACAGCAGAAATCTAACAACATTGTGTTCGGGGGCCTAATCTCTAGGAGTTCCCAAGACCATGGAATTCGTACGCTTAACAGCAACAAGGTCCAGGGGTCTAACATGTTAGACTTTGCTTACTTAATCCACGTGGAATTGGTGAACTTGGCCACCCAAAACAAGTTACGGTGGTATATGGGGTCTCGTAAACCCCAATCTGTGTTACTTACCAACCCTGTTTATACGGGGTTGCTTTCTGATCAGGATTCCTACCTCATGCCTCTTAATGGGCATGAGTCTATTCCATAGTATGGTACCCGTACTTACAACTGACGAGAGCAAGGTGAACCATCTCACTCTCAGCCCCCTCAGCAGGGGAAAGTAGGGGTACCTGGGGATAATGTCCCCTATTTTGAGAGAGGTGATATGAGGGCATCAATTGACTGACTCCGGAACCAGTTCGGTCAGTTCCAGATACAGCAGACGCAGTTCTACCAGCAGTTTAATACTTTTCAACAGGACCACCGTCTTGCTATGTACCTGATATATGATCACTTTGCTCGCCAAGGAGTGGTCCCTCCCACTAGTCCCCTCCCATCTTGGTACACTTACCCACAAGGGGGCTATGGACCTGCTGGGGAGGGCACGAGTGGAATGAGTGGAGCTGCTACTGCTTATGATGATGACGAGGAGGAGGAGGGTGATACCAATGTTTTCCTTGAGGACTCAGATTGAGGAGCTGATCCTTGCTCCCTTCTAGCATTGAGGACATTGCTATGTCTGACTTAGGGGAGGTATTATTTTTTTTAGTATAAATTTTTATTGCTTACTAGTGTAGCTTTTATTACTTTCTTAGGATAGTCATATGGTTTGTAATACTTGTTAGAAGTAGGAGTTTACATATGACCAAAAAAATGTACTGCTTTCTTAGTTAGTTTTTATCGCTTTTTAGTTAGTTGATTGAATGAATTGAATGTTTTGAGCTTGATTATAATTTGAGTATTGCTGAATGATTGAATGATGAGTTCCTTGTGCTTCGCATTTCATGAAAAATGTTTTTGATTGATTTGGCCATGTGATGAGTTATGTTTAGGGAATTGCCAACTTGGACTTGAACCTGATTTAGCTTGAAACAGTTTCATATCATATCTTGCAATATGACCATGTGTAGAGTAGAGGCTTTAGCTAGATAATGGGAGGACTTGAGCCGCATACATTAGTATATGCTTATTTCCTTTCCTGTGTGCTTAGTTCCTAGTGCTTGTATGATCCATGTTTTTGGCTTTTAAGTCTAGTAGCTTGGCTTTGGTGTGTTACATGTCACACGCGAATGATTAAAGGCATTCATTTCTTATAGGAGCTTTCAGATTTTAGGCATTCCTCCATAAATTTCCTCTCGATCCTTGTTTTGAGCTTTTTACCCTTCTTTTGCATTTTAGCCACATTACAACCCTTTTTGGCCATGTTTCATTTATTGATGTATGCCCAGGCTTGGCTTAGGGGAGTTTTGGAGTTGTTATGTTGTTGTTGTGCAATTGTTGGAAGTTTTGGAGATTATTGGAAAAGAAGATGTTGGAATGTATGTTGTTAAAGTTTGATAATAGGTTTCACAATAAGGCTCTGCATACCAATGTCTAGGCTAGTTACAATGAAGAATTGAAAAGTTATATCTCTTATTTAGCCTAGTTATGTATGTGTGATAATTTTGTCAATGACATGTCATTAAAATTTGTGAGCCTAAGTTTTATAAATCTTGAAGGTAAAAGAAAAAATAAGAGAAGTGAAAGAAAAATTTAAAAATGTTGAAAAGAAAGAAAAGTTTGTGAAATTTGGTGTTGTGGAATTGTAAAGCTTTATGGTGTAATGTGAATTTCATTAGAACTGGTTTGGTGTTGGAGTTGAATGTTGGAAATGTTGATTATATTCTTTATTTCCATATGCGTATAGCCTGCATTCCACCACATTATCCCAAATTTATCCTACCCATAACCCTAGCCACGTTACAAGCTTATAAAGACCATTTTGATCGGCATCTGCATGTTTTAAGTTCTAGTGAAGTGAGTCAATTGCCAAGGCTAGTGAGTATTTCTTGCATTATGAGTCGACTTCTGCATTAGGTTGAGTGGCTACCCTTCTAAACACTTGCGTGAGGTGTGAGTTATGGTTTGGGTTTCTCAAAATTGCATTTAAACACCTTTGCATTGCATTACTCATTGATTTTGGTTGGGAGGTGAGGGTGAGCTACATTGTTTTATGCTCAACATAAATATGTGGAGTGACATCTTGTGAGATTCTAGCTATTTTTTTTTTTATTTCTTGCATGGTTAGCTCTATGATTTTGATTTAAGTGGATGGCAGTCAGGGGATTTTGATATGTTAGTATAGGAACTTACATGCTCGGAAATGCTTGAGTTGATTGTGTTTTCAAAAGTTTAGGGATGAAGTTATTATTCGGTTTAGTTTGTTTGCTAAAGGACAAATAAAGGTTTGGCTTCAGGGAGTTTGTTAAGTGTATTTTATTCATGTATTTTACCCCCTTTTTTAGTTTATTTTGACTCTAATCAATGCTCTTCGGAGTTATTTTGACTAATATTTGGTTGTATGGAGTTGTTTGTGCTTTTTAGTGACATTTTGTAGGATTTTGGTGTTTTACATTGATTCCGAGGCAATTATATGAGCTACAACTAGATATTAGAGACCATGGGTTAATATTGAAGTATTCACGAAGCTATGATGAAGCCTGGAGTAACTAGAAGACGAGCTGTCTTGAGTTAGGCGAAAAAGTCATTTCGCCCGGGCAATCGAGCGGAATTTACTTAGCATTTTCAGAGATTCGGGGACGAAAACATCACGCGCGCCCGATCGGGCGGATTACGCCCGGGCGATTGGGCGGTTTGCTTCCAAGCTCAAAATGATTCGTTTTGTGCGTCCGATCGGGCAAGGTTTACCCGGTTGGTCGAATGGTTCGTCCGGGAGCCTGTTTTCCCCTTCTAGCTCGGGTTTTGTACTTTTTGTATAAATAGCTATTGTTTTAGGCCACAGACACATTACATTAGACTAGAAATTATTTTCCTAGGTTTTTCGTTCAGTTTTCTCTCTATAATTTACTTTGGTTCAAACTCAATCATTCATTCAATACAATCACAATTTTATAGTTATTAGTAGTAGTTTATTTCTTAGATCTTGTTTTTTTCCTAGTTTATGTTTTTGGTTTATTTTGTTCATATTAATTAGTTTATTTATTTTAGTCATGTCACTAGTTTAATTCTTAATGTTAATTTGTTTCCCTTAGTTTATTTTAATTCTTAATCGCAGCATATAGTATGTATTTTTTTTAGAGGGAAATTCACTTTATTCTTGACTTTTTGCTTCTCCCACAACCACGGCGGTCAAAATCCGCAGCATAAAGTAGGGTTTTGACCGCAACATATGACTTTTTTCCACTAGTGTATGTTCTGCTATTGGTGTGTCATAACAAGTAACTAAACTGATAATCACGTAAAGTGAAAGAGGATTCGCTCCAAAAGTCTTGGAACGTATATACCTTGAGTGTGAATAATTGGGGGGGGGGAGTTATATGAAATAGTAACCTATGACTTCTAATCAGAGTACAAGACGTTGTACTCTTTATTTATTTTTAAAGCGTTGGAATTCCGTCACTTCATGTGGCATAGGTAATACCTTCTTAGAGTTGCTCCCAAGTTGGTACCCAAAAGGGCGAATGTTAAAGGAGGAAACCTTTGTTAATAAACTTTAAAGTATAATGAGTCTATGTTATAGGTACATGATGTTGGTAAAGGTAAGCCTATGTGTTTATTCATTCTATTGCTTAGGATTATCCATGCTAGTGCGTTGCATAGTCTTTAGTGTGTATGTACTCAGCTTTGCGGATTACGTATTTTGTGAGCATGGCCATGTCTTTGTTTTGGCCCTACGACGACCCATTTCGATGGCCAGTAGAAGTCTAGAATAAAGAGAAAGCTACAACTACAGGTGGGCAAAGTAAATCATGCTGGGATTGAGTGAAGAGTGCTCCTGGTTTTCTTTCTTCGTCTGTTTGTTTTGGTTGTGTTTCTCTTATTGCTTATATATGACACTTATTATTAATGTTATGTTTGTTGGACTAATGTTGGTTTTCAAGTTTGCAAAACTAAGTTGGTTTGAGGGGTCGTTGTTTCGGTTCAAACTTGTATTAAAGTATTTGGTTTAGTTTTTGATTTCAAAGTTTTATTTTGATTTGAAGCTGTTTTAAATAGAAGTCTTCTGCTGTAGTACTTTGATAACAACCCTAGCCGTTATCACGGTGGTGTTAATACTTAGGTATTTCCTAAGTTAGAAGTAATATTTTTATCATATGTTTTCTTGAAATAGTAAGGAATTTCAGGGTATTACAATTCGTGGTTACTAGAGCTTAGTTTTCGGAACAAAATAATTTTATTAAATTATTTTAGAGTGCCCTAAAGTTTTCCTTTTTTGAAAATCTCTTTTTAGGAAATTATTTAAGTCATTAATAAAAAATGTAATTAATGATTTATTTAAATATGTTTATTTAGTGGGTCATTAATTAATTAATTAATTTATTATATATTTATTCATTATAATCATTTCCTTTTTAGGAAATTTTCAAAAAAGAAATTTCTTATTTTATAAGGTTACTAAAAATGGAAAATTTCGAAAAATAGTAATTTCAAAGAAATAGAATTTTTGAAAAAAAAAGTTTTGTTTGTTTATATGTGTAGGTATGCAATGTGTTATTGGTTTATAACATGTGGTGAGTTTGGGTAGAAAGTTTGGGCGTGTGAAACTGTTTGTTTTGTCTTCTTTGTAGTTTGGGGAAGGTTGTGCGTTAGTTCTAAGCGACATCTTTGTAAGATGTTGATATATTTACGTAGTATGGATTCCCAAATGGGAGTCTTGGAGAAAAATGATTTTGAGAGTCCATCCCAGTACGTTTATTGGAAGATTCGTTTTCATTGTTTGTACCTGAGTGCAGTGCTGAAGCGGAAGGAGTGGGATTAACCTGATCGTGTGTGTAATACCCCATATTTTCACGTATATTAAGAAGTTAATTTTGCATTTTATGTGTATGTTTTTAGTATTTTTATTGAAAATTTAAGTTCAATAGATATAATAAAGAAAGAAATTTAAATTAATTGTTAATTAAAATGATTATTTTATGTTTTCTAACGTTTATAAATTATATTTCAAGCCCCTTTGTGTTTTTTTTAAATATTTTAATAAGTTTCTAAAATAAAATTTTTAAAGTTTACTAAATTGTTTTAAAATAAGGGCACAAAAGTAATTTCAAACATTACGGGTATTTATGTAATTGTGCCAAAACTTACTTTGGGCTTATAAATACCCGTTAAATTAGAAAATTTCAGATTTAATTTGCATACTAGTGAATTAGGAATTAAAAAAAATATTGTGTTCGAATTTCCGAGAAAAAGAAAAAAAGTTCTTTGCTCGTTTGTCTTCGCTCGCTCCTCTCCTTTGTCACCCTCCTTCGTTCGCCTCCCTCGCCACTCGGCGCCCTGCACCACTACCGGCACTCGCCGGCCACCACACCGTTCTCCTCCCCTTTGTTGGTATATTTCGAATACCCTATATATTAAAAATTTCTCTCTTTCCTGTTTTAATTCAATCTTGCATAAAT
Organism: Suaeda aralocaspica; assembly: GCA_016808085.1. NCBI lineage: Eukaryota > Viridiplantae > Streptophyta > Magnoliopsida > Caryophyllales > Amaranthaceae > Suaeda > Suaeda aralocaspica. Next base: position 637,300 of record PYUH01000143.1, read on the forward strand.
TATGTTATAATTATGCTTAATCATGTTTTTATGATTCTAATCATGTTTTGTAAAGTTATGGTTATGTTTAAAGTATGAATTTTTAAAGTTGTTCATGAAATTGTAAATTTAGGTTTATGAAATTATTAAATATTTTAGTTTTATGGCTTTTAATGATCTAAACTTTTATATTATGATCATAAATTGTTGTAGTATGAATTTGTGATGATTTTATGAAGTTTAGTTTTGTTTTTAAGGGTTTTAAAATTGTTTCATATTGCTGTCAAATTTTTAAAGTCATGAAATCATGGAGTAAAAATATTATGAATATTTACTTCATGAAAAATTATTTTAAAGCATAGATTAGATGTATAATGATGGTATTAGATTGTAAAAGAGTTTTATGTTTGATTTATGAAGTTTTGACGAGTTGCTAAGGAGTTTTGAATAAATCAATAAAGCTGTAAATTTTTATTATCACATGTTATGTCCAATAAAAATAGTAACATGTGACATAATTAGTTATAATTATTTTTAATGCAACAAATTATTGTATTATGATCTTAGGACATGACTATAATGTTTTATGATCAAAATATAATATTTAGAAGGGTTTTATAGTGTTTTTAAGCAATATTTTAAAGCTGCCATTTTTGGAAAATGACCGAAAATCAAGTGTTTTGCGAAAGAAAAATTAAAATAAAGTATGGAATTGAATAGAGACCCATAAGGAACATTTTCGACAAGTTTCCCCAATATAAAAAGTTAGTTTAGAGTTGTTGTAGAAGTTAGTCAACAAGGTTTTAATTTAGTTTTGGTTTTTTCTATGTAGGAGAATTCAAGTTAGTTGACTTTTAGAAGTTGTGGCGGATCACCACTACAATATAAGGTACGTACGTAAGTACTAAAGGCGGAAGTAAAAGTAGATTTCATGCTTGGTTGTTGATCTTACATATTATGAATATGAACATGAATTGTTGCTTGGTTGACTTGCATGAGAAGTATGCTAGTATGAAAGTATGATTCTTAAATTTAGTTGACATTCCACATCAATAGCATTATTAATTTATCATAAGTAATTAGAATATTAAAGTTATTTCTAGAGTTGGCCAATAATTAATAAAGAAGAAAAGGAAGTTAGTTGCGTTGATTAGTTACTTAATCAACAAGGACGGTAGTTCGTGGATTTTTATTCAAATGTTTAATAATTGTTTAATGAGCAAATATTTATATAGCCACTCGCAGTTAATGTGTGGTCAAGACGTTGTACTATTTTATATTATTAACGCACTGGAATTCCGTCACTATATGTGACATAGGTAAAACCTTCTTGGAGTTGCTCCCAAGTTGGTGCCCAATAGGGCGATTTTAAAGGAAAGGAAACATGGTCGGTGCGAAATCCAAAGTCTAAATATAATAAATAACTTATATGAATTGAGTCTATGCACAAGTGAAGAGATTTCAACGGTAAGATGTATATGTGTTATACTTTTCCTTTATTTTAATATTGATCATGTTTTGCATAGTCTTTGGTATTTACGTACTTAGCTTTGCTGATTGTGTGTGTTTGTGTGCATGGATTTGTGTTTGACTCGGCCCTACGATGACCCACTCGATGGAGACTAGTTGTCTAAAATAAGAGAAAGCTACAGGTACAGGTGGGCATAGTCAATAATGCTAGGTTGGAGTGTGAGCGCTTGCATTGTAGTTTTCTTAGTTTTATGGACTTGTTAGTTATTTTTATTGTTTGATGTTGTCTTTTGCTTTTGAAGTTTAAAGTTATTTAGTTTTGAAGATATAATTTGGTTTTCTTTTTGGTTTTGGATTTGGTTTGATTTTGAGATTATTTCCAAGTTTTATTTTGAGTTTTTAATTGGTTTTGGTTTTTAAAGACTTACGCTGTAGTACTTTGATAAAAACCTTAGCCGTTATTACGGTGGCAGTAATACTTTGGTTTTTCCAAGTTAAATAGGGTTATAATTATGATTATTTACTTTTATTTTCTATTATGTTTATATTATATTTCCGAAAAATCTAAAGGAAAAAGTTAGGAAATACCAGGGTGGCCTTGATTGTGTGTTGTTTGCTAGACCTTTCGCCTTACTTAGAGATGAAGGCAAAGTTCAATGACTTTTACTTGACTGGAGGGCTTCCGAGCTATGCTAAGTATATGGACCACAACGGTCAATGGGGCTGTGACTGGAGGTATTTAGAAGGCTACATCTATAAGAAGGAGCAGGAGTTTTTGAAGACTAATTTGGGCGAGAAGTTCCCACCCCCACAAGTTCCTAACAATCATGAAGATGATGCAATGGCTGGAAATGAGACTACTTTAGGTTCTTCAGGTCATGAGTCGGAGGATAGTTCCTGTTATATAGATTGAGGATGCAGACCCGGTGATACTAGTGTATGTGGATTTGGCGACCGATTTTGAGGAAGAAGAAGAAGAAGAAGAGGAGCTTGATCTCGAGGAGGACATGGATGAAGATCTCGTGGAAGATTCGGATAATGAAGCTGAGGAGAATTTTAAGAATGATCCAGAGTTTACTCTAGAGAAAAATATTTTATGTCTAAGGACGAGTGTGATAATACCAAAATGTTTGAGGATTTGTTATTCTAGGAATGCGAGTATTAGGCGACAATTAATATTGTCTATTATTTTTATTTTTAGGATGTTTAAACTTCTTAAGTTATTGTTATTTATTTTAAGAATAAGTGGCAAGAAGCCATGAGAAGCTCGTAGAAAGCTAACTATGTTAAGAACTTTTATGAGAACAAATGAATAAAGCAAGTTAATTTTATAAAAAGTTGTGTCTCAAGTAGAGGAAACCAAGGGATTGTTTTTTTGTTATATATATGTGCTTTATTATATGTAATGGTTGTTCAAACAATCAAAAGCATGTGAATCAATCACTCTAAGGGAATTAAAATTTCCTCTACGAGCTGATTTGAAAAAGGTGTGTTTATTGCATATTTTATGTTCTGTGTTGTTCTAACACATAGTTAGATGTAGTTTAATTAGAAAGTCTTTTCCTCTTCGAGAGAAATAAGACGGTTGAGGGTAACACCAATCAGCTAAATAATGTAGTGAGGGCAACTGTAGCTCAGTAGTTAGCTGCTGCTCGCTAGAGGCAATCCACTGGAGAACTTTTTAAGAAATTGCTGAAAGCAAATCACCTACGTACCAAGGAGAGCCAAATCTGTCTATTTTAGAGGGATGGCTGAGAGAGTTTAACAAGTTTTTCGGTTTCGTTGAATGCCCGGAAGAGTCTAAGGTAAACCATGCTATTTCCTACCTTAAGGGAGAAGCGGATCTTTGGTGGTCGCAGAATGAAGCTGTGATCAAGGCGTTATCAAGATTCAACTGGACTGTGTTTTAAGAGCAGATTCGCAACAAGTTCTACCCTGTGTTTCTTCAAAAGCAGAAGGCTGATGAGTTCCAGGAACTCAAGATGGGAATTATGTCAGTTACTAAGTACTACTCGATGTTTATAGTGTTATATAGGTTTGCTAAGGAGGCTGTAGCGATGGAAAAACTGAAGGCTAGTTGTTTTGAGAGAGGATTGCCCATAGATATTCAGTTGCAACTAGCCGGTAAATTTTTTGAGATGCTTGAGGAGTTATATGGGAGAGCTACACACCTATATACTTTAGAGAAAAAGAAGAAGGAGATGTTGAAAGAAGGTGACTCGAGGTGGAAAAGGAAGGACGGTGGAGGAAACTTCGACCAACATGGAAATCATGGTGGATTTAAGAAGCCTTGTTTCAACAACAACTTTCAGGGGAATAAAGGCAACTACTGAAAACCTGCGAATGGTAACGTGAATAAGTGGCAGTCTGCTAGTTAAAGTGGTCAAGTGTACTTCTGCACGAAATGTCCTAATAATCATCCAGCCAAGGGTTTGTGCTGGAAATCTAGTGACTTGTCGTCTGTGTAATAAGCTAGGGAATCGTGAGTATGAATGCTACTTCACGGATAAGGCAAAGGAAGGACAAGGGCCTCAGTTCATGGATAATTTAGCAGGTGGTAAGCAAAAGGGTTTCCAAGGAAATATGGGAGGAAAGGCCACGCAACAAGCCTGGAGTAGGAACGAGAATGGCAATGGAGGAAGTCAGGCTAGGAACACAAGCGCTGGAAAGATGAATATTATGGCACGAAGTGAAGTGGATGCTAATAAGGATGTGATTACTGGTACTTTCTCTACTCACTCTCTTCCTATTAAAGTTTCGATTCTAGTGCAACATATTCTTTTGTATCCACTATAGTTTTGCAAAAGCTATTGCCTATTTTGGGGAAAGTAGATTCAATATATATGCTTATAGTGATACCGTTAGGACAAGTAGTGGAATGTTCAAAAAGGTACTTGGATATTTCGAGTGTATTAGAAAGTTGTGGAGTTTAAGGCTAACTTGATGGAGTTTGAATTATGGGATTTGGAAGTTATTCTAGGAATGGATTGGTTGAGTGAGCATAAGGTAGAAATTATGTGCGAGCCGCAAAGAATCTCATTAGTTAGGAAAGGTAAGAAGGTGAGCTATTGGAAGACGGGGAGACCGAAACACAATAAGATAGTGTTGATGATGAGGTTTCCTAGCTACATAAATTAGGGTTTTCCAATTTACTTCCGTAGTATGAGGGATGTGGACTATGTTAAGTCTTCTAAGCCGGAGGACATCGACGTAGTGAGGGATTTTCTGGACATGTTTCCTAAGGAGATCTTAGGAATGCCGCTGAAGAAGGAAATCAACCTCACCATAGATTAAGTGCCAGGAATGGCGCCCATTTCCAAAGCACCTTATAGGATGGCACCTACGGAAATGAGTCACCTTAAGGAGCAGTTACATGATTTTTTGGAGAAGGGATACATTAGGCCTAGTGTATCACCTTGGGGAGCGCCAGTGTTGTTCGTAAAGAAGGATAGGAGTATAAGGTTGTTTATCGACTATAGGGAGTTGAATAAGGTGACAATCAAGAACTAGTATCCTTTGCCAAGAATAGATGACTTATCTGATCAGCTGAAAGGGGAAAAAGTGCTTTCGAAAATCAATTTGAGGTCAGGATACCATCAATTGAGAATTACTGACGAGGACATATCGAAGACAACTTTTCGTACGAGGTATGCGCACTATGAGTTCACCGTTATGCCGTTTGGGTTGACGAATGCACCAATGATTTTCATGGATTTAATGAATAGGATCTTCCAATGGTTTCTGAACAAGTTCGTGGTCGTATTCATCGATGACATTTTTGTGTGGTCAGAGAGAAATGAGGAGCATGTAGAACATATAAGGACGGTTTTGACAACGTTGAGGATTGTATTCCAAATTCTTGAAGTGTGAATTTTGGTTGAAGAAAGCTGCATTTTTAGTACATTTTATGTCAAAAGAAAGAGTTAAAGTGCATCCAGTGAAAATTGAAGCAGTGAAGGAATGGTCTACGCCTAAGAACGTGTCGAACGTGCGAAGTTTCTTGGGTTTAGCAGGGTATTACAGGAGGTTCGTGAAGGAATTTTCAAGGGTTGCTAAGCCGATGATGTCGTTGATGAAGGACTACAAATTTGTTTAGAGTGATAAGTGTGAAGAAGCATTTCAAACTCTCAAGGAGTGGTTGATTATGGCTCCAGTGTTAACTCTGCTAAATGGGAGTGATTCTGACGATGTGCATAGTAATGCTTCTAAGAATGGTTTTGGTTGTGTGCTTATGCGAAATAGGAAGGTGATTACGTATGTAACACCCTAGAAAACCCTAACTATTTCCGGAAGTTATTTATTAAACAAACTACTAATTTAGGAAAATCCAAAGTGCTACCTCCACCATGGTAACGGTTAAGGCTACAATCAAAGTACTACAGCGGAAGACTTCTACTTTAAAATATTTAAAGCTAAAATAAACTTTCAAAACACCTCCAACTAAAAATACTTTCTCTTTATTCTGGACTTCTACTCGCCATCGAAATGGGTCATAGTAGGGCCAAATAAAGATAGGCCATGCACACAAAACACGTAATCAGCAAAGCTGAGTATATAAATACTATAGATCATGCAAAACATGATTAATATTAAAAATAATAGAAATGCATAACACACTTACTTCTTGTGCATAGACTAATTTCATACAAATTATTTATTATACTTAGACTTTGGATTTCGCATCGAACGGGTTTCCTTTCCTTTAAAATCGCCCTATTGAGCACCAACTTAGGAGCAACACCAAGAAGGTATTACCTATGTCACATAAAGTGACGGAATTACAGCGCATTAAAAATATAAAAGAGTACAACGTCTTGTACTCCAATTAAAAGTCATAGATCACTGTTCCATACGACTCCCCCATTGTTCATACTCAAGTTATATACATTCCAAGAGTTTTGGTGCGAATCTTCATTCACTTTACGTGATTAATAGGTTCAACATTATTATGACTCACACACAACATCACATAAGAGCATGCATAAAATCAAACAAACCATATCAATTCTCTTTGATTTAAGGTGACACTAAAAATAATCTTGCGTGTCCTTTAATTAAACTAAACCTCCTTTGCCACACATTAACTGTGAGTGGCTAACTATTTATCTTTCCTTGACCACACATTAAGCTGTGAGTGGCTATGTAAATATTTGCCCAATAAACTTCTGCTAAACATGTGAATAAAAATTCACTAACTAGCTTTCTTTTGCTCAAGTTGATTAACAACATAATTTTCCTTCTTCATTTCTATTTTTGACTACTAGTCAATTTCTTTTTAATCATTACATTCCAACAGCCATGATGTAACAACAATACTATAAAAACGGAATGCATAAAGTAGTAGTCAACTCATGAAATATCATGTGATCATGCATAACTTGAAACTTGCTCATATAAGTTAACATAAGTCAACACGACATCTTTTCACAACATGAGGCTTCTATCATGAAACTTATTGTAGGGGCCCCGGATTTTAGGGTCCCAATTTTTTTGGTCACCTTTCCCAAACCGTCCATAGGTCAAGTTAGACCTAAAAAATTGGCTTAAGGAAAGGTGAAATGGAATTTTTTAGAAGTATTTTGCAAAAAAACAGGAGTGTAGGAATTTCAGTCGCGCTAGCGTGGTTGCGTGACAGAGTTTGTCACGCTGACTGTGCAGCGCTACAAAGTTTGTCATGCTGCAGGTGTAGCGAGGCAAGGTTTGTGACGCTGCGACGTTAGCGTGACAAAGTCTGTCGCGCTACGCTATTTTGGTGTTTTTTTTTGTTTTTTTAATTATCTTTTTTCGAGTGAGATAATAATATACGAATACGGACGATGCTAGTAAGGAGTCGCCAATGAGTTTTAGGAATCAAACTCATAAACCGTGTATTTAGATTGATTACGAATGTGACACGAATACGGGACGATAATCTAAATTGGACAAATAACCCTTTCGATCCCATGGGGATCCAAGTTATGCTCTTACAAACCAAAGGTTGGATTCGGGGGTGAAGGTACTAATATGGCGGAGTGCGTCATATTAGCCCGTAGGCGGCAATTACTAGTTTTCTCTCAATTATACACAAATTATATAAAGAACCACAAAATAATAATTTACAACCTAACACAAAATTACTATTATTAAGGTGAAATCACATAAAACCTAATAATTTAGTCAAATCGTCGTTAAGATTAATTCAAGGTTCCTAGCATGATACAATTTGTCCAAAAATTATCTTAGTTTAATGTGATAAATTAATTCAAATTAAGCCCTTTAACAAAAACAAAATGATAAAAGTGATAAATGATTCGGAAAACCAACAACAACAAATCCACAAGTTTGATTTTTAGGGCTCTCAGGAAACGTACCACTTCCCGTATGAAGATTGGAGTCGTCGAGTGTTAATTTGGGCACAGTCGAATTATTGTTTCAATATTATCAAAATTTGTAGCAACTTTTTTAAAATAAATAGCAAATAAATAATAAATAATTATTATAAAAAATAAGGTTGTTTAAAAGCAATAATCGGATTAATTAAGTATGAGGGAGAGAATAAGTAAAAAAAAGTTTTTTATTGAGAAATGAAGGAAATTAAGGTTTTTATAACAGCGTGGGAACCCTAATCGTGCTGGGCTGCTAGCGCGGTACGCCGAATCGCGCTGGCCCAGTAGCGCAGGAAACCCTACAACGCTACTAGGGTAGCGCTGTTAACTTAGTCACGCTGAGCTGTCAGCGTGACTAAATTAACCGTGCTACATTTTTTTGAAAGATCTTTTTTTTTTAATTTTAATTTTATTTTTTTATTTTTATTTTTATTTTTATTTATTATTATTATTATTATTATTATCATTTTATTTTATTCATTTATTTAATATAATAAAAGAGGCATAGGGATAAAAAGGTCCGTTAAATAAGAATGGAAATTTTATAATATCCGAGATTTATTTTTATGCCCAAGTATACTCGATTATCCAATCTTCTAGAGAAATGAGTTTTTTAATCATCATAGAGTCCTGCCGCGGGACAGGGGGACTAAATTAGGTGTCTACAGTTAGCCCCCACTTTGATTGAGTCTGAGTAAGACGACAATCAAAGTATGCTCGAATCGTTTTTCGAGGCTTTCATATCCAGAGCCATGAGCTCCTCATTAACCAATGGGCGTAGCAAATTTTAGAGAGCAAAGGCTCTCGAAACTGAAATCGAAAATAGATTTTAATAAATTCGCTTATTTATCAAAACACTTAGAAAATAAATTAGTATTAGTATTTTGAATAAGTTTTCTTTTGACTGGAAATAAGGTAATAAATTCGCTCATTATTACTATTTTGACTAAATTCGCTTATTTACTGAAATTGTTGAAAAAATGTAATAAATTCGCTTATTTATTACTATTTTGAGTAAGTTCGCTTATTTACTGACATTATTGAAAAAATGTAATAAATTCGTTTATTTATTACTATTTTGAGTAAATTCACTTATTTACTGAGATTATTGAAAAAAATGTAATAAATTCGCTTATTTATTACTATTTTGAGTAAATTCGCCTATTTACTGAAATTATTGAAAAAAATGTAATAAATTCGCTTATTTATTACTATTTTGAGTAAATTCGCTTATTTAATGAAATTATTGTAATAAATTCGCTTATTTATTACTATTAGAAATTCGAAATTGGCATGCTAAACTTTACAAGAGCTAAAGAAGTAGAAGGTGCCGCACCAGACTCACTACACAACTCTCCTAGAGAGGAATAGTCTGGTCAAGCACAAAATCAAGTAGCTCATGAGGTATGAGAAGGAAACAGTGACTTAGAGGCTCACCCACATGAATACAATGCAGCTGAGACCACTATGGAACCAGGTTAACCTGTTCAAACAACAACGAAATAGGGGGAACCAGTACAGGAACCAGTTCAACATTAGAATCCTCAATGTAAACCTTGATATGAACAAATCTTTCAAGTATAAGTCCGCTCATCCCTCTGATATTATCATTATTGACATCAACAAAGGGGTGCAAACAAGGAATCCTACTTTACAAAACTTTTGTGCTTTCTATTCTTTTCTTTCAAATGTTGAACCAACTGATTATAATATTGCTTTAATGGATCTAGATTGGGTTCTAGCTATGCAAGATGAACTCAATCATTTTGAGAGAAATCAAGTTTGGCATCTTGAACCTAGGAAGGAAAACATGTTTGTCATTGGAACTAAATGGGTGTTCAGGAACAAACTTGACGATGCAGGTATTATAGTCAGAAACAAGGCTAGGCTAGTGGTCCAAGGGATCAATCAACAGGAAGGAATTGATTATGATGAAACCTTTGCTCCAGTAGCCAGGCTTGAAGCAAATAACATTTTAATTGCATTTGCAGCTCATATGAACTTCAAACTCTTTCAAATGGATGTTTAGACAACCTTTATGAATGGTTATTTGAAAGAAGATGTATATGTGGAATAGCCCCCTGGATTTGAGAATAGTGACTTGCCAAACTATGTTTTTAAACTTGACAAAGCTCTTTATGGTCTCAAACAAGCTCCTAGAGCTTGGTATGAGAGACTTTCTAGTTTTGTTCTAGAAAATGGATATAAGAGTGGTTCAGTTGACAAGAAAATATTCTTAAAGGAAAAGGGAACTGATCTACTAGTGGTTCAGATATATGTAGATGATATTTTGTTTGGAGCTACTAATCCTATTTGTGTAATGAGTTTGCAGATTTGATGAAAAGTGAATTTGAGATGAGTATGATGGGAGAACTTGGGTTCTTTCTAGGACTTCAACTCAAGTAAACCAAGGATGGAATTATGATTCATCAACAGAAGTACCTCAAGGAGTTGCTGAAAAGATATGGCTTGTAAGACAGCAAATCCTATGAAACACCTATTCCAACTTCTACAAAATTGAGCCTTGATGAGAAGGGAAAGGGCGTTGATCGAGGGTAAGTTGTATAGAGGTATGATTGGCTCATTGCTTTACTTAACAACCAGTAGGCCAGATATAGTGTTTTCAGTAGGGTTGTGTGCAAGATTTCAAAGCAAACCTAAAGAATATCACCGGAAGGCTATGAAGAGAATTTTATGATATCTCAATGGTAGTGATGATCTGTGTTTGTGGTATCCAAAAGGTAGCAGTATGAATCTTTTAGGACACACATATGCTGACTTTGTTGGTTTTATTATAGACAGGAAGAGCACTTTTGGAATGGCCTTCTTCTTAAGTCACTGCCTTATCTCATGGGGATCTAAGAAACAAAGTTTTGTGACCTTATCCGCAGCAGAGTCTGAATACATTGCAGCTGCTTCATGTTGTGCTCAGCTCTTGTGGATAAAGTCACAACTAAAGGATTTTGGGATCTGTTTCAGAAGTGTTCCCATTTTATGTGATAACACAAGTGCAATCAATATTTCGAAAAATCCTGTCCAACATTCTAAAACCAAGCATATTGAGATCAGGCATCATTTTCTAAGGGACAATGTTGAAAAAGGTAATGTATAACTGGAGTTTTGCATGTCAGAAGATCAACTAGCTGACATTTTTATAAAACCTTTGAGTAGAGAAATGTTCATCAAGCTTCGTACCTTGTTGGGTTTTCACCTCCTACCTCTCTCGTTGGAGAGAAGTTGCTGCACAAATGGTTACTACATACGCCACCCGAAAAAGAGCAAGTCAAGATCTTCATTGCTAAGTTGCTGCTAAAATACAAAATGATCTCAAATATTTAGGCCTTGACACCTTGAAAAACATCTATCGTATTGGGATCAAAATTGTGGACGACCTCAACAAAGAAAGTGGAAAAGGAAGATGGACCAACAACCAAAAGTCTAGTCATTCAATAGGGGCGTCCACATCTAATAACATTAATGATGTTGAAGAGTGTAAGACTCCTTTCCGCCATCGGCGCGAGTATACCACGTTGATTATGAGCTATACCAAAGTATTTGAGAGGCCCTAATCAAAAGGCAAAATCAATCTATTAGGGCCCACTCCGGACCCTACTCGTGAAAAGAGATCACTAAGATGGGATGCCAATAAGTACTGTAAGTAGCACCAAGGTAGAGGCTACACTACCTAAGAATGTTGGACTCTCAAGAATCTCTTAAAAGACATGGTGGAGGATGGAAGGCTACCCATTCCGCCTACAGGAAAGAAGGTTAATATCCGAACGAATCCTATTTCCATCTTTATGATTGAAAAAGAAAGCTTCTACTTCGATATAATCATTCTAATCACCTTCGCAGGATGAACTATCCCTCGAAAGGCTTCAGAAGAAGATGAAATTACACCAAAAATCTTAGGAGAAGGAGAGAATACCTCTGATGACCTTCTTCCCTCCAATGATCCATGTGTATGTGACAGCTGGAAGAGGGATCAAATAGAAAGAATGAAAATTGGATGTGATGAACCCATTAATAATCCGAAATGTTATTTTCGTCTTTGTAAATGACATTTCAATGAACCCGAAGATGATAAATTACCAAGTCTCTTCACCAAACTCCTATAGAACTTATGGAGGACATTTTGGAGAGACTTGATCTCAAAAGTTTAGGCATGAGCCTAATGGTTAATAGGTACTAGAATACATAAATCAACGAAATGGTATACAACCATTTCACTTGGGAAAGGCGTATCAAATACCGCTGGCTTGTTGAGGAACCTCTTTCTTTTGTTGCCCCATCCCTTAATATCGTGAAAAAAGAATATAAAGAAAGAAAAAAAAGGAGGAAAAAAGGAGGAAAAAAATGAGAAAAAAATAAAGAAATGAGAGAGAAGAAGAAAAAATTTAAAGGAAAGAAAGGAAAAAAGAAAAAAAAGAAGCGAAAATGCACGCATGAAAAAAGGAGAAAGAAAAGAATGTGAGAAAAAAAAAGTTAGTTACTTCCATGGCCAGAGTGGGGTTAGTAAGATATGTGCTGGGAACGATCGAAGGCTAGCATGCTGGGCTGCCATCCCCTAGGAGCCCACGTATGCCTCTTGGAGGACACCTGCTATACGTCCTTCACCTCCATGACATCATCGGCTGAACTAGACCTGCAAAATTCAAGAGTTTTGAGCAGAAATTCGGCAGTATAACGGATGTACATGGACATTTCCAGCAAATAAACCATGGGTTAGGTCATCTGACCACGTGCAATAAACTTTGGAAGACTAAAAGTCTTGAAAACATCTAGTAAAACAACCATTTCCAGCCTTTCTTTTCAATATGAGCATCTTTGAGAATCGTAAAAAAAAGGGGGCTAGTATGAGCAAATGTGCATCAAAACGATTTCTATGTTTACTCCTAATATCAAGGATGGAGCATTACATGATTGTTACTAAAATGAGCATTTTAGGAACTTGAAAAGCTAATTTGGAACTAATATTAGAAACATTCCTATTTTCGATTCAATCATTTCAATGTGTGTTGGATATTGTTTTGTTTTCAAAAAACACACAAATTATCTTTAACTCATGAGGACCAAAGATGGGTGAAACTTTTCATATTAACACAATTAAAGATGGGTGAAACTTTTCATATTAACACAACTAAACTAACTTTTCATATTAACACAATTAAACTACTCTAAATTGAATTCCAAATACATGAATGTCTTTAGTACTTACGTACCCACGTTGGTATGTAGCCCTAGCATTCTTCAAACCGAATGCCATGACTGTGTAGTACTATAACCCACATGGAGTAGTGAATGTCGCTTTCTGCATGTCATTTTCATCCATCTTGATTTGGATGTACCCATCGTAGCCATCTATGAAGGTGAATAAAGTATGGTTGGCTGTATTATCATTAAGCACATCAATGTGAGGTAATGGGGGGTCATCTTTTGGACTGGCCTAGTTCGAGTCCCGAAAGTCCACTCACATTCTTACTCTTACTTATTTCTTGGGTACGGGAACGATGTTGGCAATCCAATAAGCATATTACACTACCTTGAAGAACCCTGCCTTTAGTTGCTTGATTACCTTTTCTCGGATTTTCAGTTGGACATCAAGCTTCATCCTTCTATGCTTTTTCTTGACAGGCTTGCCCCCTTGGTTTAAAGGAATGGTGTGCTTTGCTATTTTTGGGTCAATCCCTGGCATATCTTCATAGGACCATGCGAATATATCCTCGAATTCTTTGAGTGCTACTATGAGTTTTGCCTTTTCTTGTGGATTAAGCGTGAGAAAGATGCATCAAGGTAGAGATGTTGATCTTTTCAGTTTCCTCAATTATTGGAGTTTTGTTTTCATGTTCCTGTATAGATTTTATTATTTCATCGTCATTTTGATTTTCAGTTTGTGAAACAAAGCAATCATGTGATGGGGAGAGGGAATAAAAAGATGCAGATGAAGAGTAAGCAAAAGAAGTTGTATTATTGAACTCGTTAAGCATGACATCAAAATTATCCGTAGTAGCGGAATCTTAAGGACGGACAGAATCCTTAACAATCTTATTAGTAACTACAAAGTTCATAGGACTAGAAATCTTAACAGCATTAGACTCGGACGCAGATTCAGATTCACTTTCAGACTCATTGAACATGGGCCTTCTCCTATGGTGAAGTCCATGATCATTCCTTCCAGTGTAGTGATCTTGACGGCCTTGCTCCATCCTCTAACCACTTGATTTGTAGGAGTGATGAGTTAGGTTGGATCAAAAGCCTCGGTGTTCATAGCCATGAGAACCTCTTGTTTTGTTGGTGGAGTACATTCAATCCGGAAGAGCAATCCATGTCCTTGTGCATTCAAATTTCCCTTTAATAGTTGGGGTGGTCTCATCTTCCACAAAGTGATAGTCAGAAAAGATTTTCGATCCCGGATATCTCATTCCATTGACACCATAGAATGGTTCGGGAAATTCAAAATAGGGGAAGTTCTCACCTTCTTTTAGGAATTTCCCATTTAAGGTAAGAGAATTGGGGCAGATCACAATATCTCCACCCTTTTTAGCCTTTTTTTTTTTGAAGATCCTTGTAGTCCTCCTGGCTTAGAAGATACCCCAATCCATAACTATTGTTCTTAGGTTGGAGGTTGAAAAAGGCGGCAGCAAGAGCCCTTCTAGATTCAGTGCTTATTCCAGGAATTTATTCTTGATTGCAAAGTAAGGCATTCACAATAAGGTTTGAGTGAGGATCAAAGTCAAAAGGGGCCCTATGCCCTTCGATGGTAGTTATTAAGAATCCCTATAAGTCTTCATCATGATCATCGTGTTCAATGTTGATGATAGGTTGATCGGTGGCTTGGACTCTCATTGGAGATGCATCAATGGTGATCACCACCCCTTATAGCATAAACTTGATATTTTGGTGAAGGGTGGATAGAATCGCCCCTAGTTCATGGAGCCAAGGTCTTCCTAGGAGAAGTTTGAAGCTAATTTTGATGTCCATAACATGAAACTTCACCTTCTTCTCGACGGGTCCTGTGAGCAAGTTGAGCCATACAACCCCCATGGTGTCCCTTCTTGTGTTGTTATAAGCTCAAATGGCTTGATTATTGGCACATAATTCTTCGTGTGATATCCCAAGCTTTCTAGTGGTCCTCAAAGGGCACACATTGATAGCCGAGCCATTGTCTATCAAAGTCATAGGTATGTTAAGTTGCTTACTTATGATAGTGATGTAGAGAGATTTGTTATGGCTTGTTCCTTCGGTCGAGAGATCCTCATCTGAAAAAGAGATGGACGGCTTGTGATGCTCATTGATGATAAGGTTGACTAATTGTCTAGAGTTGTGTCGTCAACCACGTTTAAGTTAGTAAGGGTCTTTATTATAGCTTGCCTATGCTTTTCCGAAGAGACTAGTAGTTGCCACACCTTTACATCGGCCTTGCTGCTTTTGAGTTGTTTGATAACCACATTTTCCTCTTGAGATGGAGGAGTAGTTTGAGTGTTGTTTTGATTTTGTGTAGTGCTAAGGCGTCCTATTCGAGTAAGGACTTGAACCTTACCGTCTTTAAGAGGTGACAAGGGCCTTAGAACCTCGGCAATATTGTCGTCTTCTTCGATGAGAGTGTGGTAAGTAGGTTGTACTCCGTTTCTAGCATAGACGTCTTCAATGTAAAAGTGATTTCTTGTGGGGTAGGTTGTCCCACGTGAGAAATCAAGTCAAGTGGGTCAGAAGATAGTTCATCTTTCGCGACCACGTTGGTAAAAAGTGCCATGTTGTCGGCAAATTCACAGCATAGTCTTTTAAAGGCTTCCCATTCTTGTTGATGAAACCCTTCTGGCATCTTGTAGGCGGGTGGATATTGAGGAATAGGGGGAACCAATGGAAGAGGTTCCTCAATGAGCCAACGGTATTTGACGCAACTTTCCCACTTGATGAGGTTATGCACCATTTCATTGATGCATTTGTTCTAGTATTTATTGACGATTAGGCTCATTCCTATACTTTTGGGGTCAGGTATCTCCAAAATTTCCTCCATAAGCTCTATGGGGAGTTCAATGGATGGACTTGGTAAGTCAATGCTTTCAGGTTCATTAAAATGCCAATAACATTTTTGATTATTAATGGATTCATCCCATCTTGTTTTCATTCTTTCTATTTTAACCCTTTTCCAGCAGTCACATGTATATGGATATTTGGAAGGAGATAGGTCATCAGAGGTCTTTTGTCCTTCTTCGAAGATCTTGGGAGTGGCACCATCTTCTTCAAAGGCATTCCGGGGGACAGTTCGTCTTACGGAAGTAATAATATCAATATGATCGAAATAAAAGTTCTCTTCCTCGATCATGAAGATAGAAAGAGGGTTAATTTGAATGTTGAGCTTCTTCCCTCCAAGTGGAAAGGGGAGTCTTTCATCCTAATCCATGTCTTGTAAGAGCCTTTTGAGGGTCGACCATTCCTCGGTACTGTGACCTCTACCTTGGTGATACTTGTAGTATTTATTGGCATCCAATTGTAGTGATCTCTTTTCAAGAGTGGAGTCCAAAGTGGGCCCTACTGCACTTATCTTGCCTTTTGATTGGAGTCTCTCGAACACTTGATTATAGGTCATACCCAAGTGAGTGTAATCACGTCGGTGACAAAAAGGATCCCTAGTTTCTTCGACAACATTGATATTGTTGGAAGTGGATGCTCCTTTTGTTTGATTGCTCCTTGGGTTGCTAGTCCACTTTCCCTTTCCACTTTCCTTGCTAATGTCGTCTTAAATGTTGATCCCAATGTGGTAGACCTTTTCAAAAGTGTACAGGCCCAAGTACTTGAGATGATTTTTGACCTTGGGAGCAAGTTAGCAATGAACATCTTGACTTTCTCCTTTTCGGGTGCTGCAGTTACCATTTGTGTCGCGACTTCCCTCCAACGAGAGAGGTAGGAAGTGAACCCTTATTTTTTCTCCTTCTTAGAGAATTTTAAGCTCCATTTGAGAGGTGCTAGCTAGAGTGAATCCTTTTTAGCGAGTCATGAATGCGTGACCTATGTCCTCCCAGGTTCAAGTGTCCTTGTGGGGATGTGAGAAGAACTACTTTTGACATACGGGCTCAACAGTCATAGGGAAGATCCTGGGATAGAGTCTTGAATTGATCTTCTTCACATCCATGTAGAACTTGAAGCCTCTTAGGAAGCACTTCAAATTATTGGTAGCTTTGAACTTTGGAAGTTTAACAATGGAGAACTTTTCGAGCAAGGTGTCGAGCAAGTTTGGTTCGAGATTGGGAGGATCAAAATAAGAGCCTTGGTTGGTGAACCTTCTAGCTACTTCCTCCATGTCTTGTATCACGTGCCTATTCTTGAGATCGTTCATCTCTGCTCTCATTTCTCCCATGGCTTGTGTTACTTGGGCTAAGGGGAGAGCCATTTCTTGCTTCGTGGCGGTGGATTCTTGATCACCCATTATTTAGTTGGGATTGTGTCGTATCTTCTTGACTATGAGTCAAAATATCTTTTCAAACTAACCTCATGCCTTGTTCCCTAGTCCAAAGAGGAACGGTTAACTTAGTTCGTGTACTGCCTATCCTGCGAGGTTTAGATTTTAGAATTTTGAACTATTATATTGTATGCAAGTTTCTGTATGCATGTGTAGTTACTAAAGAAACAAGTTCAATGATGACAGGATAAAGCTCATGAAGCCAAGTCTTGAAGTTTGCATTAAGACCAAGCCCATAGAGTCTAAACTCTCATGTCTTAGATGCAATGTAAGTGGTATGAAAGTTTATACATGCACTATAAAGGTTGAGATTATAGAGATGTACTAATTATGGATGACAAGGAACTTAAGTTACTTGTCATACATAACTATAAGTTAACTTGGCTGACTGGAACAGTTTTGGAACAATGATGAACCAGTCCTCTCGAGTTTACTTCATACATTCGTATTTTAGGAAAGTTTCTTTACGCGCAAAATTGTTTTCAAAAATTGTACGGATGCTTGATATTTATGAAAGGTAAATATTCTTAAGTATGGCAAGTATGTCATATAATATTGTGCTGAGTTTATTTAATTTCAAATAAAATTAGTGAGAATATATATTTTCGCGGAATTATTTCTGCAATTCTAAGGACAATATTCTCTTACAATATTACATGACATACTAGCCAAAGGCTTATTTAAGGATATCTGCCAGCATACAACCCAGACAACTTTTGCATGAACAAAATTGAAGAACACAAATTGCAAAAGTACTCTCTAAGTCTTAACCTAGTATAAACCTCATCACCACATCCAGGTTTTAATATTCTCTCTTACGTAAGCGTTTAGGCTAATTGTTATTGAGAGACAAATTGTTGTAATTTGAGCATTCTGTGAGTTCAGTTTGCTGGGGAAGTTGATCTGCGATCATCTTCATTGGAACCTTCATAGTTGAAGGTTTAGTCGAACTTCCGTAGGTGGAAGTTGGGGAGTCATATTGTACATAGGTGCATAATTGATTGAGTGTAATTCTTTTGTTATTCTGAGTTGATTGATGAAAGAGTGAGTGGAGGACGTCGACTTATTAGAAGTCCAACCTCGTTAATTCTTGGTGTTGTTTATTTTATTCCATTATTGTTTCCGCTGTTTGAGAACTGGTTCTAAACTATTCTAATAATTAATCGAAAAATTTACAACAACCTTACAACACTCAATTCCCCCCCCCCCTCTTGAGTGTCACTTGCATTTCAGGTCCATATGAACCTTTAGTTAACACAATGAGCAACCATGGTCTGCTTGCGACTCTCTAGGTGAAAAGGCTACGAGAATGCTAGATTCCCGAAAATAACATTTATACAAGCATAGAACATGTGATCATATAGCACGTCGCACGTAATAACACTCCTATGCATGAGGTCAAGTCCACCTAGCCATGGTTCTAGGAGGCTACTAGAAGTAAGGCTTTAAAGTGTCCAAGGGGGTACCATGACTTGGGTGTGTCCAACTATCGACACCACAACTTAGTGGTGATCCAAGTGGGACATCCATTATGAATCACAATGGTCATATGATTTACGCGTTATGGTTGGGATGTACTTCAATTAAGGAACAACCTTAGGTAGGTCAGCTAACCATCCTTAATATTAGTGGACCCGGAGCTTTGGGGGCTCACATGCCCTTTCTCAGAGGATATTGAATGCCGTGTTAGTTTGTTTACATAGTGTGAGTATGCTTGGCTTGGGGATGAGTCTAGAATCTCAAAACCCAAGTAGAGAAGTCGCCACCGTCCTCCTTTCGGGAGTTAACGGAACCTTGTTAGGTCATAGCCCAATGGCAAAATGACAGCCAAGGTTAAGAAGGTCTCGTATCTTTGGATTCGAGAACGAGGGTAAGGACAACAGTAGCTGAGCTAAAGCACACATAATTTCCGGTTTAACATGCATGAGTGATTGCTTTAGGATAAAGTTGATTTTAATCTTTATTTAATTGAAAGATGCTTTAGGTCTTTTTAGCTAAACATGAATTCAATGTGATTGAAAGCATTAAACATTTAGCATGAATTCACATAAAGCCTAAAGCAAGGTTTCTACTTAAGATTGGTTTTAGCTTATGCTCGAATCATCGATTAGTCAATATTACATGAATTTAGTTATAAACATCTTAATTATCTAATAAAGCATTAAAATCACATAATCATGTAAACTAACTCATTTGAAGGACTCAAGAATATGATTTTGATGTTTTTGGTATCATTTGAAGTACCCCTTGTGCAATCGTCGACAACTTTTTTTCTTGAAGAACTTTAATTAATAATAACATTAATAATATTAATAACTATAAAATATGTGGAGGGCACGGTTTCCGAGGTAAGGCACAAGAATCGAGAGAAGTTTTACAGAGAGAAAGAGATGAAGTAGAAAGAGTGTGTGTGGGTCGAGAAGTGAATGTGAAGATTTCGGAGTGTTGAATGAAGGTAAGAGGAAAGAGGTATTTATAGGGTTGGAAGTGACGTAAGCAAGCGCTAGAGCGCCGAAGGAGCGCTATAGGGCTCAAGAGTAACCGCCAGGGCGCCCCACCTGTTCCTATGTGCGCGTCCTGCGTCATGGCGCTCGAGCTTCAATTTTCTTGATTTTCACACGGTAAATCTCTGAAGCTTCCTTATTTCATATATTCTTTTCCATTATCCGATTTATTACGTAATAATACAAAATTCACTTCCATAAACTGATCTATTCTCTTCCATAACCTAGAGTTGACATAAACCGAACAAACCTTTCTAGAAGGTTCTTTTACACCGGTCACATTAATACGCTTAAATTAATTTATTTTATTTTAAAAAATGAAATTAAAATGTGAATTTATAATATAAAATAAAAATGAGAAAATGAATTATAAAAATAAATAAGAAATATAAGAAAATTAATTTAGGTGTATTTCAACCGTTAAACTCATCACCTGGCAGCAGGACCCTTGTATAGATTTTATAGTGGGGACTAAATAGGTGAAGGACTGACTTCAGACACAAAACTAGCCATTTTTCAAGCAATTATATTTAGAAGTTGGACTTATAGCGACGTGGTACACAATAATCATCAACCATTAGGTGGGACCATATTTAGGTGTCTACAATATCAGTCCCCCTGGGGTGTCTCATATATAGAAAATATATTAAGAAACGTGTATACTCAAGCAACACTCTCACATGGGAATTGCATGCATTATGCCTATAAAATAGAACTCGGTATTATAACTATGGAATTACAAGACTTTTCAAGTTTCGTCTTCTCTCCTTTAAAAATAAAGTAATATCCCAATGAAGTCACCAAACTGTGGACCCGGGGCTTTGGGGGCCCACGTGCCCTTTTTACGGACACTGAATATCGTGTTAGTTTGTTTGCATAGTGTGAGTATGCTTGGCTTAGGGAGTGAGTATAGAATCTCAAAACCCAAGTAGAGAAGTCGCCACTATCCTCCTTTCGGGAGCTAACGGATCCCCATTAGGTCATAGCTCAATGGCAAAATGACAGCCAAGGATAAGAAGGTCTCATATATCTAGATTCAGTGACGACTGAAAGGACAATATTAGGTCACAGTGTCCCCCCACATATATCGACCTACAAGCACGTATGGAAATAAGGCTACATTCATAATATTAAATTATAACATTCATATTTTCGGTTTAGACCTACAAACACGTATGGAAATAAGGATAGGCGGGTATTTAGTAAATGCACACATAATTTCCGGTTTAAACATTCTTGGGTGATCACTTTAGGATTAAGTTGATTTTAATCTTGGATTGGTGGAAACATGCTTTTAGGTCTTTTAAGCTAAACATGAATTCTACGTGATTGAAAGCATTACAAATCAAGCATAAATTCACATAATACCTAAAGCAAGATTTCTACTTAAGATTGATTTTATATAGAAGTCGAATCATCAATTAATAAATTTTTCATGAATTTAATCATAACATGTTGATTATCTAATAAAGCATTAAATCACATAAACATGTAAACTCACTCCTTTGAAGAACTCAAGATTATGATTTCAATGTTGTTGGCTTTATTCGAAGTACCTTTCGTGCAAGTCTACGACCCTTTAGAAATGACAGCTTGAAGAACCTTAGTTAAGTAATAATAATAGTACTATTAAGTGTTTGGCATGGTTTCTGAAGTAAGGCACGAAAACCGAGAGAGGTTTAGAGAGAGAAAGAGATGAGTAGAGAGAGAGAGTGTGTTTTGAGAAGTTGTGAAGATGTTGAGGTCGAAGTGATGAATGAAGGTTGAAGGAGGGGGTATTTATAGGGTTTTAAGTGATGTAAATGAGAGCCATAGCGCTGGAGAGCGTCAAAATGTTCAGCATCGAGCGCCAGGACGCTGGAAGTGAGCGCCAGAACGCCCACTAAGCACTGTAGTGCAGGGCCTTTGGGCGTTTAGGTGCTGCCTGGGCATCGGGGCGCTTCCCCTGAGTTGTGGCGCTCAAGTCCCTAATTTCCAATTTCCACGCGAAGGATCTTCGATGCTTCCTTATATCGCATATTTACTTCGATAAACCGAAATATTTCGGTATATTATGAAAATATACGAAATTCACTTCCATAAAACTATTTATACACTTCCATAACCTAGAGTTGCCATAAGCCGAACAAACCTTTCTAAAAGGTTCGTCGAATCTGGTCACATTCATACACTTAAATTGATTTATTTTATTTTCAAAAATGAATTTAAAATGAATGAAGTGAAAAATAAAATTATAAAATAAAATGAAAATGGAAATTATAAAATTATTTTAAGCATATTTTAACCTTTAAAACTCATCATCAGTTAACCCCTTCCGAAAATAGTCTTATTTATTATTTTCAAGCACTCGACTTTTAAGAATTGAACATGTTTACGACGTGGTACAGGATAATCATCAACCGTTTTGTTTGTGTTTGTTGTACTCACACAAACACAACTTGCTCTTGCTTTTTTCTTCTTCTTCTTCGAAAAAACCAAACCAAAACCCCACATATCTCCATTGTTGCTGTTGAAGCTGGGAGCTTGGATTTTCGCGCGGTTTTGCTCACCAACAATGTAAGTTGTCTAAACTTTGCATTTTACTCCACTTAATTCATGAAGTAAGTAGTGACCCTAAAAATTGGGTTTTCTTGCTCTTGTGTATGAATGTCAAAATTGATGCATGTTCTTAATTCTATGAGGCTAATGGAACTCATAGAAAGTAATTTGAGCAAAAACAAGTGATACTTCAGTGAAAAGTTAACTTGTTAGTATAGGGTATAAAGTAGTGTAGTGAAGAGTGTGATTTTGGATGAATGAATAGGTGAAACTTAATTCACCTTGTTAAGTGATTGATAAGAACTTCTATTTGACTTCAAATTGCTTGAATTGAACACCTGTGATGGTTTCTTTTTTTTTTTTTTTGTGATTCTTGAAAAAATTTAGTTCATGTAACTCATATAGTTCATATGAACTAAGAATGACCTAAGTGGTGCTTTTTGTGGAATTTGTCTTTCGTGAGGGAATGAACTTGATTATCACATGTTGCTGATGATGAATAAAAAAAACGAATGTCTCTAATTAGCAACAAATTGTAGATTTTGAAGCTAATTTCCGGACAAATGACCACTAACTTACATAGGTCATATAATTTAGGTAATTCATTTTAATCATGGAAAACTCAACCCATTTTGGTCTTCATAAGTTGAACGATGGTTTTATATGTTGTTTGAAACAAAACCATACATCAAAACATCTTGAAACGATTGAATCAAACATAGAAGCTCATGTTTCTAACTTTAGTTCAAAATTAGTTTCTTAAAGCTTCTAAATATTTTTCCATGTAATGCTGTTTTTTAGAAGCAAATGTAGAAATGTGTATTTATTTGTATTACCCCCTTTAATTCCAAATTTTGCAGTGATGATCTTGTTGGAAAGCGAGGCTAAAAATGTTGAAAATGTTTGTTTGCAACCCTTTGTCTTTTGGTCATAGGGCCATACCCGGCCATGGGAAGATGCTTCTTCTCGTAAGGGTCCTCGACCTTTATTGCTACCACATCAAGGATTTTTAGGGGAGCCTGTTTACCGCCCTCGTCTCGAGGGCATTCCCGTGTCTAATGAGGTCAATGGCACTTCTCGGTCTGCACAAGATTGTCCTTTCTTTCAGCTACTGATTTCGGAGTCAATACCTTTGTCGTCACTTGCGGGAGGATCCGGTGATACCCTGAGCCCTTCGAAGTTATACCTGTCGCTCGATTTTACTCCCACAGACGTTCTGTCGACGAGCCATGACCCGGTAACTTAGGAACCTAGCTTCTTGTTTGGTGTATGCATGCCAAAATGTAGAAATTTGACTTTATTAATGTAAACTGCATACGACTTTGTATATATTTGATCATATACATGTTTAACTTGATTTCTTTACTAGCTATTCTGCTCGTTTGACTATTGACTTTGACTTTGACATTGACTCGACTCAAGGGAGGGCACCGACTTTCGCTGCGAAAAGGAAAATAACAAGAAGTAGACTTGAACTAGAGACAAGTGCAATAGGCACAAAAATCAAGGAAGACGTTCACGAGATTCGAGGTAAAAGGTGGAAGTCCAAGAAGGAAACAAAAGGTTATATATACCCTCTTCCCTTCATCCTTGTTCGTCTTCAATCATACCAAAGTGACGACCTTTAAGAGTTTGCCTTCGAAGATTTCAATAATCTAGTGTGTTCTTGCAATCATAGCTTGGAGTTTTGAAGTTGCTTGTGACGAATCGCTTTCGACGGTCAAGCCAGAGGAGAAAGGCTTGCTGAAATACTACAAGCTTGCTTCGCTAATCACGTTGAGGTATGCCCAACTCAGTAATAATCTCATATGCCCCAATTGGATTTTGTAAAAAAATTACTCATAGCTTCATATCTCGTGAAAGGGAGGTTACCTTATTGCTTGAAGAATTAGGTGGCATAGCATGATTATCTTGTGACGGTTTGCCATGTCTTCCTAATACCAAAGACTACTTATGTCCCATATTTGGTCATTATTTGAATCTTGATGCATATGTCATGGAAAAAGTAGTTCATGGTAGGAAAGCAGACTTGGTAGAATTGATTGATTACTTCAGGACTGCTGATATTGCCCGATAGAGGTATAGGTGGCGAGCCTTGCTAATTTGTGTATTTACAAGATTTCACTTTGTGAATGGTGAACCGTCAATTGGTTATGCTGCTTTTATCATCGTTGCTGGAAAATTCGAACAAGGGAGAACTCCTATTCGTATATGCATCGGTGAGCTATTTGTGACGCTTGATCCTGAAAAAGGATTCTCAAGCTCCCTTGACCGGCTGTCCTCTACTTCTTCACGTATGCAATTAAATGTTATGATGTAAATGTTTGTAAGTTATTTGCACTTCAATTGTTAGCAATAAATAGGTCATTTAATGCTAAACAACATGAAAAATGTGATGATTATTATTTCATTAAATAACTTATTTCAAATATAGAATAGGTTATGTAACATTTGAAATATTCAAAACATTCTCTTGTGCTAATTACTTCAGCTGTTGCTCATGGATCGTTTGAATTTGATGGAGCCTCCTACACATATCCCTATAGATACTCTTAGGAAATTATGGACGACGCCGGCGGTATCGTCATTGTACCATGCACGAGTGGTTGCTGACTCTTGCAGAAGGGAAATTAATATTCGTTGGACAGTTTCGTGGTGGATCAAGACCATGATCTATTTTGATGAAACCCCCTACATTCGTGTGGCTGGCTTGGCTACATTGACTTTCTGCTACCCCTTTAGAGTAATGAATAATTTGGTAAGCAACAAATAATTCCGGATCATTATACTGTGAGGCCCGAAGAGAATTGAAGCCCCTGCTGCTGGGTATTGCCAAGAATTGGGCGAAAATCTAGGAGAGGTGGACGAGGATTACTGTGACTTCACTAGCAGAATGCTATGAAAAGGTATCTAAGCATTAATTGATTTAGATGCATGTAGAATCTATGTCCATTCGCGCGGAGGCTCACAAGGCAGAAAGGAGAGATCATGGAAATTCTATTGATAAAGCCAGGAGAAGACCAAGATCACATCTATCAAAGACAGACTCTATCTTAACCTCTTCTTTTTAGGAGTAGCGTTAATCTTCAAGGGAGGCAGTTTCTCAAGCCTTTACTAAAACGCACTTTTTTAAGAAGGGGAGGATGTGAAAGGAAAAGGGAACGGAAAGGTTGTTGAGGCCCCACGAAAGAAGCAATGGGTACTCAAGAAGCTTATGAAGGCGGGAGAATCTTCTAAGACCATGGAGGACAAGGAGAAGGAAACTAGACCTAAGCAGGAAGATTGCTTAGACGTTTCAGAAACTTAATTTCTTTTATATTATTTTAATGAACAAGGCTTACGTGCCATGTTTCTTTTACAAATATTCATATTGTGT
This sequence comes from Suaeda aralocaspica, assembly GCA_016808085.1. Taxonomy (NCBI): domain Eukaryota; kingdom Viridiplantae; phylum Streptophyta; class Magnoliopsida; order Caryophyllales; family Amaranthaceae; genus Suaeda; species Suaeda aralocaspica. The sequence goes on from PYUH01000143.1 coordinate 662,992, forward strand.
TTGATTAATCAAGTTTACAAATAATTCATTTATTTCATTTAATGGCAGAACATACAATAATGAATAAACATAGTTCATGTTTACTACTGTAGAGGAGAGGGATTTGTATTTTTAAATGGGTTGCACCTCAGTCGAGGTTGCCTACGTATCCTTTTGGAATCAGGCCTAACATAGTTCTAGTAACTCCGTGAGCATAGTTTAGACATGGTATCACTTCAATTGATCCAAATTGGTGAGGTTATAAAAGTATTCACCATTCATGTCCATTAATTCAACTGCACCTCCTGGGAGTATCTTCATAACAATGTAGGGCCTGTACAGTTCGGGCGGAAACTTCACTCTAGGATCCATGACGGTTTTTCGTAGCGCTTTGACAACTAAATCCCTTCCTTGATGTTTCTTTCTTTGACATGTATGTTTAAATGTCTCTCGATCCTCTTTTGATAGACTTGCACATGACTTAAAGCCTTTAAATGCTTCTCATCTTGGAGGACCAAAGCATCATACCGCGTGCATACCCATTTTGCTTCTGAAAGTTCACTTACCAATAATATTCTTAATGAGAGAATCTCGAGCTCGATAGGTTGTACGACTTCCATCCCATAGACCAAGAAGAAGGGTGTTGCTCCTGTGGAAGTTCTAATGGATGTCCTATACCCGCATAAGGTGAAGGGTAATTTATGTGGCCAATCTCTATAGGTTTATGTCATCTTAGAAAGATTGGCTTTGACGTTTTTATTCGCTGCTTCAATTACTCCATTTGTTTGAGGTCGATACAAAGACTATTTGTGTTGCTTAATCTTATATTTTACGAGGAGTTCCTCGCATTCACCTGGAAAATGAGTTCCATTATCCCTAATGACTTCATGCGGGACTCCATATCGGCATAATATGTTGGTATCAAAGAATTTTTCCACATGTTTGGCTTGTAACACACGGTATGAAGCGGCTTCCACCCATTTGGTGAAGTAGTCAATCGCCACCAATATGAACTCATGACACCCATCACCCGGAGGTGCAAACTTTTCAATTATGTTAATCCCCCATGTTGAAAATGGCCATGGAGATGATAGAGAGTGAAGCACTGATGGAGGTATGTGCTAAGAATTCGCATTCTTCTGACACTTATCACAATGTCTTACATACCTATTGCAATCATCTTCCATGTAGTCTAATAATACCGTTGTTTAATGATCTTAGAAGCCAACATTCGGGCATTCATATGAGTTCCATACATGCCAGCATGTATTTTATTTTTCACCCATTGCACCTCTTTATTGTCTATACAATGGAGGTGTAAGCCATTGTAACGCCTCTTATGTAGAGCTTCTCCTCGAATGATGTATTCGGAGGCTAAGAGCCGTAGAGCTCGTTGTTCTTTTTTTGACGCATCAATGGGGTATTGTTGGTTTTCTAAATAGTTCTTGATGTCGTTGTACCAAGGTTCCTTTTTGTGAGGTCATTTACCTCATTGTCTTCTTGAACAATGCAAATATGAGTTGGTTCCTTTCTTCCTTTAACCACAAAGGGCATTCATGTCAAAGAACTTGGGATGCGGACCGTTGGTGCCAAATGAGCTTGATAAGGAGCTACACTTTCGCTTCTAACTTTCCATCTTGTGGAGATCTGGTTGATGATTAAAGAGTAATCTCCATAAACCCTTAACTTTTGGACTTTCAAAGCTACAACAGCCTCAAGCCCTATGATGTAGGCTTCATATTCAGCGGCGTTGTTTGTCACATCAAAGTCTAATTTTACTGATATGGGTATATGTTCTTCTTTAAACGAAATAAGTACGACACCGACCCCACACCCTTGTTTATTGGAGGCACCATCAAAGTACAGGGACCATCTTTGTTCTTCAGTCATCATCAATTCTTCATTGGGAAATTCAAAATCCTAAGGTCGAGGATCGTCCGGAGAGTCAACCAGGAATTCTGAGACTGTACTTCCTTTTATGGATTTTTGTGACACGAATTTAAGGTGAAATTCGGCCAACATGATCATCCATCTTGATATTTGCCCATTTCTATAGGTTTGTTAAAGAAGTATCTAAGTGGATCTCCTTTACTGGCTATGTGAATGGTGTAAGTTAGCAAGTAATGTCTCAATTTCTTGGTAGACCACACCAATTCCAAGCATAATTTTTCGATGTTAGAGTATATTTCTTCGTATTGCAAGAATTTTTTGCTGAAGTAATAAATGATATTTTCTTTCCCATTGATTTCTTGTGCTAGCATGGCTCCTACATTAGCTTTAGTAACTAGTGAAGTAGAGTCTCAAAGGATGTCCCGGAGTTGGCGGTACAACAACACACGGATTGGTGAGATACTCTTTAATTTTATGGAAAGCCTGTTGGCAGTTATCATCCCATTCTTTTGGAGCATCTTTCTTTACTTTCCTGAAGATAGGCTCACATACAATAGTATGTTTGGAAATGAATCTGCTATGCATTGAAGCCTTCTGAAGAATGTTCGAATCTCCTTCTCGGTTTTGGAGGTTTTAAAGATATGATGGCCTTGATTTTTGTTGGATCAATTTCAATGCCTAGTGCGCTAACCACATGACCTAGGAGCTTTCCCGTAGTAACTCCAAAGGCACATTTTTGAGGATTGAGTCTCATATTAAACCTTCAGAGTCTTTCAAAGAATTTTCTGAAGGAAATGGTATGTTCACTCATTTCCATAGTTTTCACTATCATTTCATCCACGTATACCTCTACTTCTTTGTGTATCATGTCATGAAGAAGCGTAGTTGCAGCATTTTGATATGTTGCACCAGCATTCTTTAAACCGAATGGCATGATTGTGTAGCAATACAACTCCCAGGGAGTAGTGTGGTTGGTTGTATTATCAAAAAGCACATTGATGTGAGGCAACGGAAAGTCATGTTTTGGATTGACCTTGTTCAGGTCCTAGAAGTCCACACACACTCTTACTCTGCCATATATCTTGGGAAAAGGAACAATGTTGGCAACCCAATCAACATATTGAACTACCTTGATGAGTCCTTTCTTTAATTGATTTATTGCCTCTTGTCTGATTTTCAATTGGACTTCTAGTTTCATCCTTCTAAGCCTTTGTTTGACAGGCTTGCCCCCGTGGTTCATAGGGATAGTGCATTTAGCTATTTCTAGATCAATCCTTGGCATATCTTCATAGGACCATGCGAATACATTCTTGAATTCTGTGAGACTTACTATCAGTTTTGCCCTCTCTTGAGAATTAAGTGTAAGACCAATTTGCAATTCCCTTGGAGTCTGCGTGTCATTATTGGAAATGTTGATCTTCTTAGTTTCCTCAATTATTGGAGTTTTATTTTCATGTTCTTCTACAACCTTTATTATTTGATTATAATTTTGATCTTCAGTTTGTGAAATAAAGCAATCATGCAAAGGGGAGAGGAACCGAGGAGATGAAGACGAGGAGTAAGCAAAAGAACTTATATTATTGAACTCATTAAGCATGACATCAAAACTAGCCTTAGAAGTAGAATATAAAGGAGGGATAGGCACCTTGACAAGATTATTAATAACTATGGAGTTATTAGGACTAGACATCTTAATAGCACTAGACTTAATCTCAGATTCGTACTCGCTTTCAAACTCATTGAACATTGGGGCCTGTCCTACAGTGTAATAATCTTGACGGTCTTGCGCCATCGTTTTACCACTTGATTTGCAGGAGGGATGGACTCGGATGGATCAAAGGCTACGGTATTCATAGCCATGAACACCTCTTGTTCGGTTGGTGGAGCACGTTCTAACTCGAAGTGTAATCCAAATCCTTGTGCATCAATATCATCCTGTTCGGATCTTCCTTTAGTGATTGGAGAGGTCTTATCTTCTACTAAGTGACTGTCAGAAAATATTTCCAATCCCGGATACCTCATTCAATTGGCACCAGATAATGGTTCGGGAAATTTAAAACAGGGGAAATTCTCTCCTTTTTTTAATAATTTCCCGTTAAAGGTAAGAGAATAGTGGCGAATCACAATGTCTCCATCTTTTAGGCATTTTCCGTTTTTGAAGATGCTTATAGTCTTCCTGGTTTGGAATATACTCAATCCAAGCCTATCATTTAATAGGTTGGAGATCGAAAAGGGCGGCAGCAAGAGCCCTTCTTGATTCCATGCTTATTCCAGGGATGTATCCTTGATTGTGAAGTAAGGCATTCACAACAAGGTTTTAGTGATGATCAAAATGAAAAGGGGCTCTATCTCCTTTAATGGTGTCAAATGAGAATCCCTATAAGTCTTCATCATGGTCATCGTGTTCGATGATTATGATAGGTTGATCGGTAGCTTGGATCTTCATTAGAAATGCATTAATAGTAATTACCACTTGATGAACAGTGGATGGAACCGCCCCTAGTTCGTGGAACCTAGGTCGTCCTAGGAGAAGGCTTAAGCTAGTTTTATTATCCATGACATGGAACTTAACCTTCTTCTCAACTGGTCCCATGGGCAAGTTGAGCCATATGATCCCCGTAGTGTCGCTTCTTGTTTTATCGCAGGCTGGAATGGCTTTATTACTGGCACAAAATTCTTCTTGCAATATCCCTCACTTTCTAGCAACTCTTAAAGGGAACACATTGATAGCCGAGCCATTATCAATCAAGGTCATAGGTATGTTGAGTTGCTTACTTATGACAGTGATGTAGAGAGATTTGTTATGGTTATCCCCTTCGGTCGGAAGGTCCTCATCAGAAAAGGTGATGGATGGCTTGTGATGCTCATGGAAGATAAGGTTCACCAAACCGTGAGGAGTAGTGTCGTCCGTCACATTTAAGTTGGAAAGGGCCTTGAGTAGAGCTTGTCTATGCTTTTCTAAAGAGAGTTTTAGTTGCCATACATTGACATCAACCTTGGTTCTCTTGAGTTGCTTGATTACCACGTTTTCCTCTTGAGGTAGAGGAGGTGGTGGAGTAGCTTCAGTGTTATTTTGATTTTGTATTGTTTTAAGGCGTCCTGTTCGAGTAAGGACTTGAACCTGATTGTCTTTAAGAGGTGACAAGGGCCTTATAACTTCGGCCATATCATCGTCTTCTTCGAGGAGGGTGTGGTAAGTAGGTTGTACCCCAGTTTTGTCATAGACGTCTTCATCACTGTCACATATTCCATTAGGGGATTACTTGTGGATGGAGTTGTCCCATGGGAGTAAGTGGGTCAATCAATAGTTCATCTTTTTCGAACGCACTGATACAAAGTGTCATTAAGGTATTCAGGGGGACAGTTGGTCCTACGGAAGTGATGAGAGTGATGTAGTTGAAGTAGAAACTTTCTTCTTTGATCATGAAGATGGAAAGAGGGTTGGTTTGGATGTTGTGCTGCTTTACTCCGTGCAGGAGGGAGCCTTCCATCTTCAACCATGTCTTGTAAAAGGCTTTTGAGGGTCTAACATTGTTCGGTAGTGTGTCCTCTACCTTGGTGAAATATTTGTTGGCATCCCATCGCAGTGACCTCTTTTTAGGAGTGGGGTCTGGATGAATGTGAGCAAGCCTTCTTAGAAGTGGGGTCCCATCGTAAAAGGAATCCGAGCAAGCCTTAGACTCTTCGACAGCATTGACACTGTCGGAAGTGGATGCTCCTTTTGATTGTTTAGTTCATGGATTGTTTGTCCATTTTCCTTTTTCACTTTCGTTATTGATGTCATCTTGAATGTCTATCCAAATGTGATAGTCCTTTTCAAATGTGCCAAGGCCCAAGTATTTGAGACTATTTTTGTATCTATGGAGGAAGTTAGCAATGCAGATCTTGAGTTGCTCCTTTTTGGGTGGTGTAGTTACCATTTGTGCCGCCACTTCCCTGCAACGAGAGAGGTAGGAGGTGATCATGATTTCAAGCCATTAGGTCTTTGAGCTAAACATGATTTATAGGTTATTCAAAGCATTAAACACTTAGAATGAAATCACATAAATCCTAAAGCAATGTTTCTACTCAAGATTGATTTTAATTTTAGGTCGAATCATCAATTAGTCAATGTGACATGAATTTAATTTTAACACATGTCAATTATCTAATAAAGAATTAACATCATATAATCATACTATAGACACCTATATTTGGTCCCGCCAAATGGCTAATGATTATCGTGTACCGCATAGCAAACATGTCCGATTCCTGAAGCTGATTGCTTGAAAATAAATGAATAAAAAAAACCGTTATCGAAAGGGGTAACGGTTGTAATGCGCTAAAAATAATTTTGTAATTTTCATTTTGCATTTTATTTTATATTTACTCATTTTTTTTGCTTTATTTTCACATCATCTTTTAAATTTCATTTTCAAAAATAAAAGAAATTAATTTAAGCGTATGAATGCGACCGGATTCGACGAACCTTCTCGAAAGGTTTGCTCGGTTTATGGAAACTCTAGGTTATGGAAGTGTACAAATAGTTTTATGGAAGTGAATTTCGTATAATTTCATAATATATCGAAACATTTCGGTTTATGGAAGTAAATATACGAAATAAGGAAGCATCGCAGATCCTCCGCATGAAAATTGGAAATTAAGGACTTGAGCGTCACAACGCAGGGGCAGCGCGTAGACACCAAGGCGCCAAAATGGCCCGCGCCACATCGCTCATCAAGTGTCCTGGCACTCACCTTGAGCGCCCAAGCGCAGGTGGGGCACCCTGGTGCTCGCTGCTGTGTGTTCTAACGCTCCTTCAGCGCCCTAGCGCTCGTTTATGTCACTTCCAACACTATAAATACCCCCCTCCTTCGACCTTCATTCTTAAATCACCAATTCACTCGATCAACTTCTCATTTACTCTCACACACTCTCTCTCTACTTTGTCTCTTAATTCACTCGATCAACTTCTCATTCACTCTCACACGTAACTTAATATTATTATTATTACTTAATTAAGGTTCTTCAAGCTGTCGGTTCTAAAGGATTTTCGATGAATTGCACGAAAGGTACTTTGAATGAGGCCAACAACACCGAAATCATCATCTTGAGATCTTCAAAGGATTTAGTTTGCATGAATATATGATTTTAATGCTTTATCTGATAATCGACATGCTTATAATTAAATTCATGCAATGCTGATTAATTGATGATTTGACTTTAAATTAAAATCAATCTTAAGTAGAAACCTTGCTTTAGCTTTTATGTGAATCAATGCTAAGTGTTTAATGCTTTCGATCATGTAGAATTCGTGTTTAGCTTAAAATACCTTAAACCATGTCTCAACTAATACGACATTAAAATCAAGTTAAATTTTAAAGTGATCTCCCATGCATGATAAGCCATAAATTACGTGTGCATTAACTAAAAACTCTCCTAGCCTTTTTCCATATGTCTTTGTAGTTATAAACCGAAAATATGAATGTTATAAGTCGATGTTATGATTATAAAATTACACATGAGAACAAGTAGAAGCTTCTATACGCGGGGGGACACTATGACCTACTGTTATCCTAACCCTCGTCCCCGAATCCAGAGATATGAGACCTTCTTATCCTTGGCTGTCATTTTTACCCTTGGGCTATGACCTAATGGGGTTCCGTTAGCTCCCGATAGGAGGATGGTGGTGATCTCTGTACTTGGATTGTGAGCTTCTAGACTCACTCATTAAGCCAAGCATACTCACATTATGCAATCAAACTAAACGACATTTCATGTCCGTAAAAAGGGCACGTGGGCCCCCAAAGCACCGGGTCAACAGTTTCGCGACTTCACTATGACATTCCTTTAATTTTAAAGGAGAGTGCACGAAACTCAAAAAGTATCATAATTTCATAGTTATAATATCAAATTCTCTTTGTTAGGCATCATGTATGCAATTTCCAAGTGAGGGAATTGCTTTAAGATACACGTCTCTTAAAGTATGTTCTATACTTGAGAAACCCCCGGGGTACCGATATTAAGGATGGTTAGGTGACCTACCTGAGGCCGTTCTTTAATTGAATTCCATCCCGGATTCATAACGGATGTCCCACTTGGATCACCACTAAGTTGTGGTGTGGATAGTTGGACACACCCTAGTTATGGTATCTTCTTGGACACCTTAAAGATTTACTTCTAGTTGCCTCTTAGAACCATGCCTATGGTTATTGGACTTCACCTCATACATTAGTGTGTTATAATGTGCGACATGCTATGTGATCACATGTTTTATGCTTGTATAAATGTTGTTTTCGAGAAACTAGCTTTCTCGTAGCCTATTTCACCTAGGGAGTCACATGTAGAGCATTGCTGCTTATTATGTTGACTAAAAGTTCATAGCGACCACCATAGGTTGCATGAAAATCATTTTGTAAAATGTATTTTCATCTTCCCCTCAATAATGAAAAGATTGAGAATCAAAGGGGAAATGAAATACTATGCATCTATCATATATTCATGTAGAACTAGAAAGAAACCATGATAGGCCTTGCATATGTCTTAAGAGTCAAGCCATTGAGACAAGTGAAAAATTCTAAAAACTAAACATCACAGGATAGATCGTCCATGAACCAAGTCAACTATTCCTCTTTGGACTAGCGACCAAGGCACGAGGTTAGTTCGAAAAGACATCCCGGTTTACATTCAAGTTCAACAAGAGACAACACAATCCAATTCCACAATGGGTGATGAAGAATCCACAAGCACAACGCACAAGATGGCACTCGCCTTAGCCCAAGTAACACAAGCCACGAGAGAAATGAAAGTTGAAATGAACGATCTCATGAATAGGCACATTATACAAGACATGGAAATGGTAGCTAGGAGGGTCACCGACCAAGACTCTTACTTTGATCCTCCAAATCTCGATACAACCTTGGTCGACACCTTAACAGAGAAGTTTTCCGTTGCTGAACTTCCGAAATTCAAAGCTACCGACAATCCGAAGTACTTCTTAAGAGGCTTCAAATTGTACATGGATGTGAATAAGATCAATCCAAGACTTTATCCAAGGATCTTCCTTATGACTCTCGAACCCGTGTATCAAAATTGGTTCTTCTCACTTCTCAACAAGGACCCCTCAACTTGGGAGGCTATAACACATGCATTCGTGACTCCGTACAAGGAAATACTCAAGCTACCACCTCTCAAAGGGAGCTTGAAATTGTCAAATAAGAAGAAAAAGAAGAGTTGCCCTCCTACGTCTCTCATTGGAGGGAAGTCGAAAATCATTTCAAGTAATTAGGACTTAACACTTTTGAAAAGGTCTACCACATTGGGATTGAGATTGAAGACGACATCAACAAGGAAAGTGGAAAGGGAAAATGGAACAACAATCCAAGGACTAATCAAACAAAAGGACCATCCACTTCCAATATCAATGTTGTCAAAGAGTCTAAAGCTCTTTTTCGCCGCCGACGCGAGTACACTCCCTTGGGTATGACCTATAATCAAGCATTTGAGAGACACCAATCAAAAGGCAACATCAGTCCAGTAGGGTCTACTCCGGACCCCATTCTTGAAAAAAGATCACTATGATGGGATGTCAACAAATATTGCAAATATCACCAAGGTAGGGATCATACTACACAAGAATGTTGTACCCCGAAAAATCTGTTACAAGACATGGTTGAAGATGGAACGCTCCCATTCCGCTCGGAGGAATGAAGCTCAACAGTCAAAACCATCCTCTTGCCATCTTCATGATCGAGGGATAAAACTTCTACTTCGATCCTATCACTCATATCATTTCCACAGGACCGACTATCCCTCAGAATGCCTTAGAAGAAGATGGTGCTATTCCAAAGATCTTTGAAGAAGGAAAGAAGACTTCTGACAACTTTCCTCTCTCAAAAGATCCATTTGCATGTCACTGTTGGGAAAGGGTTCAAATAGAAAGAATGAAAACAGGTTGGGATGAGCCGATCAATAACCCAAAATGTTATATTCGATTATGCAAATAGCATTTTAAAAAACCCGAAAGCATTGAATTACCAAGTCCCTTCATCGAACTTCCCATAGGACATATGGATGAAATTCGGGAGAGACATGATCTCAAAAGTCTAGGCATGAGCTTAATTGTCAATTGATATTGGAACAAATACATTAATGAAATGGCACACAATCACATCACTTGGGAAATACGTATGAAATACCGTTTCCTTGTCGAGGAACCTCTTCCCTTGGTTCCCCCTATTCCTCAATACCCACCTGCCTACATGATGTTGGAAGGGTTTCATTGATGAGAATGGGGAGAATTCAAGAAACTATGCTGTGAATTCACTAACAACATGGCACTTTTTATCAACGCGGTTGAAAAAGATCAACTATTTTTTTACCCACTTGACTTGATTACTCCCGTGGGACAACTTATTCCACAAGTAATCACTTCTCCATCTCTCCTAGAAATCAACGGAATATGAGGTGGCGATGACGAAGACATCTATGTTGGAAATGGTGTAAAACCTACTTACCACACCCTCATCGAAGAAGACAATGATATCGTTGAGGTTCTAAGGCCCTTGTCACCTCTTAAAGACAATAAGGTTGAAGTCCTTACTCGAACAGGACGCCTTAACAATATGCAAAATCAAAACCACACTTAAGCCACTCCACCACCACCTCCACCTCAAGAGGAAAATGTGGTTGTAACACCCTGGAATATCCTAACTTCCTTCTCCAGATTTTCTGAAAAATATTATAATATATATAAAGAATAATAATTATAAAAACTTCTAATTAACTATGAAAAACCAAAGTATTACCGCCACCGTGATAACGACTAAGGCTTTTATCAAAGTACTACAATGGAAGTCCTGAAACCCAAAACCAAATTAAAACTCAAAGTAAAACTTAAAAATAAACTCAAAATGAACCAAGTCAAAAACCAAAAGAAAACCAAAATAACTCTTTATTACACTTCGGAACAACCTTAATGGCCCTTCAAAGCCAAATAAACTTTAAACATCAAAATGAAAGTCAATATCAAACTAATAAATAACTAACAAGTCCATAAAGCATTAAACTAAGAAAACTACGATGCAAGCACTCTCACTCCAGTCTAACATGATTGACATATGCCCACTTGTACCTGTAGCTTCTTCTTATTCTATACAACTACTCGCCATCAAGTGGGTCATCGTATGGCCAAGTCAAAGACAAAGCCATGCACACAAAACACACACAACCAACAAAGTTGAGTACAAATACCATTCACTAGTACAAAAATCCACTTTTGCTGCAGTTTTTTTAGGGTTATTTGCTGCGGTTTTTAACCGCAGCACTTGGAGCAGCAGCAATAAACCAGCTTATTATTTGCTGCGGTTCAACCGCAGCAGAAATGGACTTTTTGCTGCGGTTGTAGGCAAAACCGCAATAAAAAGGGGACAAAAATTGGTGGGAAATCCCACTATTTGATGCGGTTTTACAAAGAACCGCAGCAAATAGTGGGATTTCCCACCAAAAAAAAAGCTTTATTTGCTGTGGTTTTCTAGAAAACCGCATCAAATAACCACCAAAAAAATAATTTTTTTTGCTTTTTAATGCTAAATTGTAGCCAGAATGTTTGTATATGTACAATAGTTGTAATAACAACATTACAGCAGCATTAGAATAATAACATCAATCTCAAATACAATTATATTGCAAAAAACACTTCAAAGAGCATTATAACGGCAGCATCTCAACAGTGGCAGCAACGGAAGTGTGGGCTTCTTGAGCTTCGGTGTCGGAGTCAGAAGAAGAATCCAAGCAATATAAAGGAGACGTAAACCAAAAAATAAATAAGGAACTACATTGATAAAGAACACATGTCATTTATACAGTAAAAATGATAAAGGCGAGCACATGAACTCCCACCAATAGCCATATCCGCAGATACACCAGAATTTCACATCATTCATTGATAAGACCACAAATAATGACAATCTGTCATAAAGACAGTGATTAAAATCTAAGAGAGCATCTACTAAAAAAACAGTTTTTAGCTAATAGAGAGATGAATTGACCAATTCCAAAGGCTGTTGCTTGGTGTTGCCTTACTATGAGTACAAATTACAGGAAAAGAATAAAAAAACACTATTATTGATGGAAAGTTGAAGCAGAAGAAAATAAGGCAGTTGAACATGTTTGAATTTGGGGATCAAGATATAAGAAAACTAAATATATATACATTATACAGGCATGAAGAACCAGCAACAAAATGATACATACACAATGAGACATTTAAAATGAAAAACAGAAAAAACGCTATGCCAAGCAACATAAAGGAATACCTATAGCAGCACTGTTTGTATGCTTCCTTGATACCAAATTTGGAACTATCCTACCAAGTCCAGTGGAGAGCACCTATTAACAATTAAGCATCAGTGAAGGTCTCAGTCATTCAAAGTAGCAAAAAGTACTCATTGTTATCAAGGAGAAGTGGAGAACACTATTTGTGAGAATAGTAAATTCCTTGTAAATGCACATAGTTTTAAAGAAGAATAGGTAAGAACACAGGGAAGTCCAATATTATGCAAAAGGTCTCACTAATTGAAGGATCAGCCTAATGTAAAATGCACAAAACTTACCGTCATCACAACCAAGGCACTCAGAGCACCAGACAAAACGATGGATTTTGGATGACACATTGCCATTAAAGCTTCTATGATAAAGGTCTCATCTCCAATCTATCACAAAACCAATAGCTAATAAGGCTTACATACATAAGAATTTAACATAAAAGTTGATGTGAACACAAAAGAAGAAAATGAGATCAAAATATTAGCATGCAGTAATGGCTAGGAACAAACCTCGCTAACAAGAATCCTACATGAAATGGCAAAGAAAGCATCAAAAACTCCCAAACCAGCCCAAGTGTATAGAATCAACGTCTTTTCCCAAATGCTCCAGCACAATTTGCAAGATCAAGTATAGGCACAACACAACCTATCCCTTATCAAACAAACTGCTCCTGCCAAAACTAAAACAACCTAAAAACACCTCTAACCTAAACCAACACACAAAAAAAAGAACCAAGCGATCAAAACACCAGCCATTGCCTCACAACTGAAGTCAAAACTGCCACCAAAACAAACCAAACACAAGGGTAAACAAAGCCTGCAACAAAGCAAGAACAACATGGCAAAAAACTCTGCTACTAGATAGCAGGACTAAATCAACTTAGATGAAGCTGGTTTCTTCCTGTAAGCAAGTGTCCACAAATAGCCTAACATAGAAAACTACAGACAATTAGACAAAAAAAAAAAATAATAAGTTTGTTCTCCTCATTAATGCAGTGTCCACAATTAGACTAGAACATGAAATTCATTTAGGCTTAGCTTCAATAACACGGCAAGAGTACAATTATAATGACAAAATTTAGTAAGGTACAACTAAAGTAGAATTATAAACGATATGAGTCACACCTCCAGAAAGCACCATTGGTTCACAAGAGCACATTGCAAAAGCGAATTCAGCATTTTCTTAATGTCCTGTCAGTATCTACATGACAAGGGATAAACAAATAATTGAGATTAGAATTCCAATTCAATATATGTATCTACATGTCATTAATGTATTATAAACAAAGATTTATTTTTTAAACACAAGCAACTACAAGATATAATAGAAGGTAGACATTATCAGGCTAACTAGATCAGGATGAGAGCTATGAGCTCTTAAAACAGCATGCCGAGTAGCTTGATATTCCACATCCCAAATTAACACCTAAGGAAGTGAGGAGAAGCAATAAGTTAAATCCAACTTAAGCAAGAACTACTAATTGAAACCTTAAACTTAAGACCACGTTTCGCTGTCGAATTTAAAGCCTTCATATTTTCTCATTGCCGAGAATTACTATACAACACCAAACATCATAATTAGATTTCCATAATTTTAACAAAAAAAAAAAACCAGCGAATTTTAACTCCGTTAAACCTAAGATCTACAACATTTTCATTCCTCAATTTCAAAAAAATCAACAGATCTAAGATCTGAGATCTAAAAACAGCGAAAAAATCGAATAATAGTTGAAATCAATTGATAAACCTGAGTAGATAAGCCAAACTCAGTACGACAAGCCATTAATCCAGGCATTTCAACTTCAACTTTAGCACAACGAAGCCATTAATCAAGCCTTCTAAAGTCTGCGGAGACGAGAGAAGAGAGAAGAGGGAGATTAGAGAGAAGAGGAGACGAGTGAGAGAAATGGAAGAGGGATAGGGTTAGGGTTAGGAGGGAGAAAAGAATAAAAATTTTTGGTGGGTTTTTGGTATTTATACCCACTCCGTTTGGGCTGGGCTTTTGATTATTTGTTTTGAATTTGTTATTTGCTGCGGTTATAACCGCAGCAAATAAAAAAACAACCGCAGCAAAAAATTAATCGCAGCAAATAATTTTACATGTGTATCATCAACAACTATTTGCTGCGGTTCTTTAAAAATCTCAAAGAACCGCAGTAAATGTGGCGTAGCAAAATCTAATTTTTCTACTAGTGATTGACTATGCAAAACATGATTAATTAATAAAAATAAAATAAAAGTATAACAAACATACTTCTTACCGTTGACAACTCTTTACCTATGCATAGACTTTACTCAAATAAAATTATTTATTGTATTTAAACTTTGGATTTCTCATCGAACGAGTTTCCTTTCCTTTAAAATCGCCCTATTGGGCACCAACATGGGAGCAACTCAAAGAAGGTATTACCTGTGTCACATAAAGTGACGAATTCCAACGTAACGCATTAAAAAATATAAAAGAATACAACGTCTTGTACATACTCCGATTAGAAGTCATAGATCTCTATTCCATACAACTCTCCCCATTGCTCATACTCATGGTATATACGTTCCATGAGTTTTGGTGCGAATCCTTTTTCACTTGACGTGATTAACCGGTTTAACAATATTATGTCTCACACATTACAACACGTAGAAGCATGCATAGAATTAAACAAAACCATATTAATTATCTTGTGTCCTTTAATTAAACAAAACTTCGTTTACCACACATTAACTGTGAGTGGTTAACTAATTACCTTTTGCTTGACCGCACATTAAACTGTGAGTGGCTACATGTATATAAATATTTTCTCATTAACTTCTAATAATCATGTGAATTAAAAAAATTCACAAATTACATTTCTTGTTGATTAAGTAACTAATCAACTTAACTAACCTTCCATTCTTCTTTATTAACTATTGCCAACTTTAGACATAATTTAACATTCCAATTATTCATGATAAATTAATAATGCTATAAAAGTGGAATGTCAAACAATATGTAAATTATACTTTCATACTAGCATACTTCTCATGCAAGTCAACTAAGCAACAATTCATATACACATTCATAACATGTAAAGTCGTTAACTAAGCATGAAATCTACTTTTCCTTCGCCTTTAGTACTTACATACCTTGTAAAGTAGTGGTGATCCGCCACAACTCCTAAAAGTCAATTACCTCGAATTCTCCAACATAGCGAAAATCGAAACTAAATTGAAACCTTGTTGACTAACTTCTACAACAACTATAAATTAACTTTTTATATTGGAAACTTGTCCAAAACATTCCCTATATGGTCTCTATTCAATTCCATACCTTAGTTTAGTTTTTCTTTTGCAAAGCACTTGATTTTCTGTAATTTTCCAAAAACAGCAGCTTTATAAAATTTCTTAAAAAAACTATAAAACCTTTCTATATATCATATTTTGATCATAAAACACTAAAGTCATGTCCTAAGATCATCATACAATATTTAGATGCATTAAAACTAATTATGACTACTTATTTCAAGTGTTACTATTTTTATTGTGCATGAACACGTGTTAATAAAAATTCACAGCTTTATTTTTTTATTCAAAACTCATTGCAAACTCATCTAAACATCATAAATCAAGCATAAAACTCTATAACAATCTATCATCATCATTATACATCTAATGTATGCTTCAAAATAATTTTTATGATGTATAACATGTTCATAATAATTTAGCTCCATGTTTCCATGATTATAAAAATTTGGCAAAAGTATTAAACAACTTTTAAACTCTTAAAAACAAATTTTAACTTCATAAAAACATCACAAATTCATACTACAACAATTCATGATCATAGTATTGAAGTTTAAATCACTAAATACTATTAAACCTAGAATTTGATAATTTCATAAACCCTAATTTAAAATTTCATGATCAACATTATAATTTCATACTTTAAACATAAACGTAACTTTATTAAACATGATTGAAATCATATAAACATGATCAAACCTAATTATAAACATGAACTTTGCAAGATTGAATTAAAAAGAAAAGAGGAAGAATTTTTTTTCATAATAGATTCGAAAATACCAAAGGAGAGGAAGAGGTGGCCGGCACAAGTGGCGGGTGCAGGCGGCGTGCGGCAGTAGGGGGCAGCACCGGCAACCTAGTCGGACGAAGAAGAAAATGCAGTTTTTTTTTGGTAAACTTTCGAACTTTGTTTTTTTCCTTCTTTCTTAAATCCTAAATCTCTAGCTAGGTTGCAAAATAAATCTGAACTTTTGGGGGGTGAAGGGGTATTTATACGCCTCAAAGTAGGATTTGGTGTAATTACATAAATACCCTTAATGTTTAAAATTATTTTTATGCCAGTGCTTTAAAACAACTTAGGAAACTCTAAAACAATCTATTGTTAGAAACTTTTCAAAATATTTAATAACTTAAAATAACATGAAATATATTATTTATAAGCATAAAATAATTACTTTGATTAAAATTTATTTAAATTTCCTTTCTTTAATATTTTTATTGAACTTAATTTCTCAATAAAAATGCTAAAAATATATGTATATAATACGAAATTAAATCCTTAAAATACATGAAAATATTGGGTATTATAGTGGTCATTAAGAAACTGAAGAGAACCAAGGCTGATGTCAATGTGTGAAAACTACTATTCTCTTAATAAATGCATTGACAAGCTCTACTAATGGCCTTTTCTGACTTAAATGTGGCCGATGACACTACTCTCGACGGTTTGGTCAATATTATCATCCATGAGTAACACAAGCGATCTATCACCCTTTCATGATGAAGACCTTCCAACCGAAGGAACAAGCCATAACAAAGCTCTCTACATCACTATCATAAGTAAGCAATTGAACATACCTATGACCTTGAATGATAATGGCTCCGCTATCAATGTGTGCCCTTTGAGAACTGCTCGAAAGCTCAGGATATTGCAAGAAAATTTCGTGCTAGTAATTAACCCATTCGAGCCTATGACTACATAAGAAGGGACACTAAGGGGGTTATATGGTTCAACTTGCTCACAAGACCCATCGAGAGGAAGGTTAATTTCCATGTCATGGACATTAAAACTAGCTTTAACCTTTTGCTAGGAAGACCTTGGCTCCACGAACTAGGGGCGATTCCATCCACCCTTCATCAAAAGATCAAGTTCATGCTAGAAGTGGTGGTGATTACTATTGATGCGTCTCCAATGAGGATACAGGCCACCGATCAACCTATCACCAACATGAAACACGATGACCATGATGAAGGCTTGTGAGGATTCTCCATTGCCACAATTGACTTTGAAGATAGGACCACCTCAACTAGTAAAGGAAAATCCGAACTCGATGATCTTGATGCACAAAGACTTGGATTGCTCTTCGGGATAGAACGTGCTCTACCAACCGAACAAGAGGTATTCATGGCCCTAACTACCGAAACTTTTGATCCAACCATATTCATCACTCCTGCAAATCAAGTAGTTAGAGGATGGCACAAGACCGTCAAGATTACTACACCGCAAGGGAAGATCATGGACTTCACCATAGGAGATGGCTTAATGTGTACTGAGTCTGAAAGCGAGTCTGAAACTAAGTCTGGGTCTAGTACTACTAAGATGTATAGTCCTAAAAACTCCCTAGTTATGAATAAGTTTGTCAAGGAGCCTGTCCCTCCTTTAGGTTTTGCCACTAAGGCTAGTTTTGATATCATGCTTAATGATCGAGTTCAATAATACAATTTCTTTTGCTTACTCCTCGTCTTTATCTCTTCGCTCCCTCTTCCCTTTGCTTGATTGCTTTCTTTCACAAACTAAAGATCAAAATTATAATGATATAATAATGGCTATAGAGGAACATTACAGCAAAACTCCAGTAATTGAGGAAACTAAAAAGATCAACATTTCAGACAATGACACTCCAAGGGAATTAGAATTTGGTCTCACACTTAATCCTCAAGAAAGAGAAAAGCTCATAGCAACTCTCACGGAATTCATGGATGTATTCGCACGGTCCTATGAAGATATGCAAGGGATTGATCCGGAGATAGCTATGCACACCATCCTTATGAACTAGGGGGCCAAGCTTGTCTAATAAAGGCTTAGAAGGATGAAACAAGAAGTTCAATTGAAAATTTGAGAAGAGGTAATAAAGCAATTAAAGGAAGGTTTCATCATGGAAGATAAATATGCTGATTGGGTTGAGAACATTGTTCCATTGCTCAAGAAAGATGGGAGAGTACGAATGTGTGCGGACTTCTGGGACATGAATAAGGTCAGTCCAAAAGATAACTTTTTGTTGCCTCACATCAATGTGCTTGTTGATAATACAACCAACCGTACTTTGTTCACCTTCACGGATGGTTACAACGGCTACAATCAAACTAAGATGGATGAAAATGACATGGAGAAAACAACTTTCACAACTCCATAGGGGCTATATTGCTACACGATCATGTCATTTGGTTTAAGAATGTTGGTGCTACATATCAACCTGTTGCTACTACACTTCTTCATGACATGATACATAAGGAAGTATAGGTATACGTGGAAAACATGACAGTGAAAACAAATGAAAGGAGTGAAGATAACCTTTCCTTGAGAAAATTCTTTGAAAGACTACAAAGGTTTGATATGAGATTCTACCAAAAAAAAATGTGCCTTTGGAGTTACTTTGGGAAAGCTTATGGGTCATGTGGTTAGCACAAGAGGCATTGAAATTGATCCAACAAAAATCAAGGCCATCATGTCACTAAAACCTCCAAAGACCGAGAAGGAAATTCAAGGATTATTGAGAAGGATCCAATACATAAGCATTTTCGTTTCCAAAAGTACTATGGTATGTGAGCCTATCTTCGGGAAATAAAAGAAAGATTCTCCAAAAGAATGCGATGATGACTGCCAACAGGCTTTCAATAAAATCAAGGAGTATCTCATAAATCCGTCTGTTTTGGTACAGCGGACTTTGAGACATCCTTTGAGACTCTACTTGACCGTTACTAAAACCATTGTAGGAGCCATGCTAGCACAGGAAATCGACGGGAAAGGAAATGCCATTCATTACAGAGAAAGAAGTCCTTGGAAGACGAAGAAAGTTATTCTAACATCGAAAAATTATGCCTAGCATGGTGTGGACTACGAAGAAATTGCCACATTACTTGCTAACTCACACCGTTCACATAATCTTTAAAGGAGATCGACTTAAATTTCTCTTTGACAAACTTGCAGTAAATAGAGGAAAATCGAGAAGGATGATCATGTTGGCCGAATTTCACCTTAGTTTCTTATCACAAAAATTCATAAAAGGAAGTATAGTCTCAGAATTCCTTGCCGATTCTCCGGACGAACCTCGACCTAAGGATTATGAGTTTCCCGATGAAGAATTGATGATGACTGAAGAAGAAAGTTGATCCCCATATTTTGATGGTGCCTCAAGTAAACAAGGGTGTGGGGTTGGTGTCATACTGGTTTCACCTAAAGAGGAACACACTCCGATCTCAGTAAAATTAGACTTTGATGTGACAAACAATGCCGTAGAATATGAAGCCTGCATCATAGGCCTTGAGGCTGCTGTAGCTTTGAAAGTCATAAAGTTAAGGGTTTATGGAGATTCCTCTTCAATCATCAACCATATCTCTTGGAGATGGAAAATTAGAAGCGAAAGCCTAGCCCCTTATCAAGTCCATTAGGAATTAATCGCCTCACAAATTGAAGAAATCGAGTACACTTATCTTCAAAGGGAGGACAACTGGTTTGCCGATGCCTTGGCTAAGTTGGCATGAATGGTCCGCATCCCGAATTCTTTGACAGAAATGTCCTTGATGGTCGAAAAAAGAAAAGAATCAACTCATATCTGCATGGTTGAAGAAGACAATGAGGTGAATGAGCTCACAAGTGACGAACCTTGGTACAGCGACATCAAGAACTATTTAGAAAACCAACAATAACCTATTAATGCGTCAAAGAAAGAACAACGACCTCTACTGCTCCTATCCTCCCAATACATCATTCGAGGGGGAGATCTATATAAGAGGGATTACAATGGCTTACACTCTCTATGCATAGATTACAAAGAAGCGCAACAGGTTATGGATCAAATACATGCGGGCATATGTGGAACTCATATGAACGTTCGAATGTTGGCTTATAAGATCACCAAACAAGGGTATTATTAGAAAACAATAGAGGATGATAATAGATATGTAAGGCATTGCGACAAGTGTCAGAAGTAAGCAAATGCTCAGCATATACCTCCATCATTGCTTCACTCTCTATCATGTCCGTGGCCATTTTTCAACATGGGGGATTGGCATAACTGGAAAGGTTACGCCTCCGGGTTATGGGGGTCCCGAGTTCATATTGGTGGCGATTGACTACTTTACCAAATGGGCGGAAGCCGCCTCATACCGTGTGTTGCAAGCCAAGCATGTGGCACAATTCATTGAAACCAATATAACATGCCGATATGGAGTCCCACATGAAATCATCAGTGAGAATGGAACTCATATTCAAGGTGAATGTGAGGAACTTCTCATAAAATATAAGAATAAGTAACACAAGTCGTCCCCGTATGGACCTCAAACAAATGGAGTAGTTGAAGGAGCGAATAAAAATGTCAAGGCCATTCTTTCTAAAATGACTAAAAAAAATAGAGATTGGCCACATAAATTACCCTTCGCCTTATGGGGACACAGGACATCGATTAGAAGTTCTATAGGAGCAACACCTTTCTTCTTTATCTACGAGATGGAAGTCGTACAGTCTATCGAGCTCGAGATTCCCTCATTAAGAATAAAACTGGAAAATGAACTTTCAGAAGCCGAATGGGTACGGGCGCGGTATGGCCTAGATGAGAAGCGTTTGAAAGCCTTGAGACATGTTCAAGTCTACCAATAGAGGATCGAGAGACATTTCAACAAACATGTCAGAGAAAGTAAAATGAAGGAAGGTGACTTAGTTCTCAAAGCACTGTGAAAAACCGTCATGGACCCTAGAGGGAAGTTCCGCCTGAACTAAGCCCGACCCTCCATTGTCAAAAACATAATCCCATAAAGCGTTGTTTACCTAATGGACATGAATGGTGAGAACTTTTACAACCTCACGACCTTGGATCAACCAAAGAGATACTCAGTGTAAACTATGGAGATACTGGAACTACGTTTGGCCTGATTCCGAAAGGATACGTAAGCAACCTGGAATTTGGGTTCGGCCCATTTAAGAATAATAATCCCTCTCCTTTATAGTACTTTAACTGCCTGCTGAAATGAAATTGATCTATGTTTATCTTTAAAAAAAACAAAAGATTCATTATTAGAAACAACATCATTTAAATGTTGTAAAAGCACAATATAAATGATTCATTTGTAAAAGCACAATATAAATGTTTACATGAATAAAAATAAACATGGAACACATTCCTTATTCATTAAAAATAATAATGATGAGTTTCTGAAACAACAAAGCAATCTTACTACATAGGTCTAGGTTCCTTATCCTTATCCTCCATAGTCTTAGAAGATTCTCTCGCTTTAATAGGCTTCTTGGGTACCCATTGCATCTTTCTTGGGGCCTCAACAACCTTCCCCTTTCCCTTGTCTTTCACACTTTGTTCCGCTCATGATTCCTTCCTATTAGGAGTAGCTTCATTTTTCAAGGGAAATAGTTTCTCAAACCTTTGCCAGACAAACACTTTCTTAGGACCGAGTTTGTCTTTAATAGATGTGATCTTGGGTTTCTCCTAGGCTTTATTCATAGCACATCCATGATCTCTCCTTTCTACTTGACGAGCCTCGGCATAAATGGACATAGATTACGCATGCATCCAAATCAAATAATGCTTAGATACCGTTTCATAGCATTCTAGTAGTGGAGTCATGGTTATCCTTGTCGGTCTCTCCTAGCTTCTCTCCCAATTTATGGCAATACCTGGCAAAACAGGCTTCTCCTCAGGCTTTACAATATCATGATTTTGAATTATCTGTTGCTTATCGAATTGACTCGTCACTCTAGAGGTGTTGTAGAAGGTCAATGTAGTCAGACCAACCACGCGAATGTAGGGGGTTTCGTCTGAATAGATCATGGTCTTGATCTTCCACCACGAAACTGTCTTGCGAATGCTGGTTTTCCTGTCAGCAAGAGTCAGCAACCACTCGTGTATGATAGAATGATGGTACCGCTAGCGTCGTCCATATAAATTGCTGAGACTATATGTGGGGATATTTGCAGGAGGCTACATCAAGTTCAAACTATCCATGAGCCACACCTGAGATTATTAACAAAAGAGAATGTTTGGAATAAAAATATTTCAAATGTTTTATGACCTATTCAATGTTATAAATAATTTATTCAATGAAATAATAATCAGTACATTTTTCAATGAAATAAGTGTAGCATTAAATAAACTATTTATTGCTAACAATTCATGTGCAAATAACTTACAAACATTTACATCATAAAATTTTAATTGTGTACCTAGAGAAGTAGCGGACGGCCTTTCAAGGGGGCTTGAGAATCCTTCTTTAGGTGATCAAGGGTCATAAATAGCTCACCAGCGCATAGAGGCATAAGGGTCCTCCATTCATCAAATTGTTCGACAATGGTGATCAATGCAGCATAACCGACTGAGGGTTAACCATTCACTATGAAAAATCTTTCAAATACACAATTCAGTAAGGCTCGCCACCTATACCTCTTTCTTGCTACTTCCGCAGTTCTGAAATAATCAATCAATGCTACCAAGTCTACTTTCCTACCATGCACTTCTTTTACCATAACATATGCATCAAGATTCAAATAACAATCAAAGATGGGACATAAGTAGTCTTTGGTATTGGGAAGACATGGAAAATCGTCACAAGATAATCCTGCTTTAACACCTAATTCTTTAGGCATTGGGGTAACCTCCCTTTTCACGGAATATGAAGCTATAGGTATTTGTGTTCCAAAATCCAACGGCAACATATATAAGATTAATATCAAATTGATCATACGTCAAGCTAATTAACAAAGCAAGCTTGTAGTCCTTCAGCTAGCCTTTCTCCTCCGGGTTGAATGCCGAAAGCCATGACTGCAAGAACAGACTAAATTATTGAAATTTTTGAACAAAAACTCTCATAAGATCGCCACTTTGGTTAGAATGAAGACGACCAAGGACGAAGGAGGGGGGGTATATACAGCTTTAAGGTTGCCATAAATAAAAGGGGATGAGCGCCTAGGTGCAGGACTCCCCTTTTAGTTTCCCTTTTCGGACATCCACATTTCACCTCGATTTTCGTGCATGCCTTCCTTGATTTCTGTGCCCACTTAACTTGTTTCAAGTCCATGTCATTTTTTTATTTTCTTTCTTGGGGGTAAAGTCGTTACCCTCCAATGAGTCAAAGTCGAAGTCAAGGTCAAAGTTAAAGGTCAATGTCAAGCTGTCAAGCGAGTTAAATAATTCGAAAGACGAGTCAAATATGTACAAAGTCGTGATCACACATCAAAATGTACATTTAGGTATGCATACAAAAAAAGAGAAGCTATATTCCTAAGATGCAGGGTCTTGGCTCGTCAACGGAACGTCTGTTAGAGTAAAACCGAGCGATAGGTACAACTACAAAAGGCTCGGGGTATCACCGGATCCATCTGCAAGTGACGACGAAGGCTTTTACTCTGAAGTCAACTGCTAAAAGAAAGGAAATTTCTCGAGCAGACAGAGAAGTGCCATCGACCTCATCAGACTCGGGCAAACTGGCAATCCATGTCGTATTAGATGAGCCACTGCTAGGAGTAGAATGCGTCATATAACCCCTTCCCCTGAGATTCCCCTAACGTAGTACCAATAAAGATTGAGGACCCTAACAAGCCGAATCATTTCCCCACGGCCATGTGTAACCCTATGACCAAAGGGCAAAAGGTTTAGCTGCTAAGTAACCATTTCAAGGTCAACGTTACCCTGCAGATGAAAGATTCAGCTACTAAGTAGCCATTTCAAGGCCAAAATTACTAATAAGGGCCATTTCTTTCACTACAATGTGATGTTTGTTCAAAAGAAATACTCAACTTCTTCATTTGAGTACGAATTCACATGAAGACAATGGATCGGTGTGAGCTTGTTGTCTTATCACCACTCTATGAGGTAAAGAACAAACACGCGAGAGCTCTTTACGCTCTCGAGGGCTTGAAGGCCTCGATTGAAATCGTCAAACAAGCATCCCAAGAGCATTTAAAGAAGATCAGGATCATGCAGCCCACGGAGTAAGGCAAGTCGCTCCAAGAATGGAGTACTCGAGCCAAATACCCTTAGATGGTGGTTGTCTTGGAAAAGAAAGAATAAAAAGACTACAAAGAAAGAAAGAAGAAAGAAAAAGTAAGAAAAGAATATAAGCTAGCTACATACATGGCCTAAGAGGGGATAGTGACAAATGTGCTGGGAACGTTGAAAACCCAGCATGCAAGGCTGCCACTACCTAGCCATGTATGCCTCATGGTGGACACCTACCTTTTGTCCTCCACCTCCACGACATCATCGACTGAACTACACCTGCACAATGTAAGAATATTGAGCAGAAGTTTCTACAGCATAACGGTTGTATATGGACATTTCCAATAAATAAACCATGAGTTATGGTTATCCAGCAACCTGCAATAAACTTTGGAAGACTCAAAGTCTCATTTTCAGCATTGTTCATCCTCGCTTTCTAACAAAATCATCATCGTAATGTTAGAAAGAAAAGGGGGATAATACAAGTAGATACACATTTCTATATTTGCTACAGAATAGAGCATTACATGGAAAAATATTTAGAAGCTTGGAGAAACTAACTTTGAACTAAAATTAGAGACATGAGCTTCTATGATCGGTTCACTCATTTCAAGGTGTTTTCAAGCATGGTTTTGTATCAAACAACATATAAAACCATTGTTTAACCTATGAAGGTAAAAAAAAGGGTTGTATTTTCTATGTTGACATGAGTTACCTAACTTATATGACCTATGAAAGTTAGTAGACATTTTTGCGGTAATTAGCTTCAAAAATCTACAATTTGTTGGTAATGAGAGCCATTTCTAGCTCATCATCATCATCGACGTATGAGAATCAAGTTCATTCATCAATAAAAACAAAATATGCAAAAAGCACCACTTTAGGTCAAATGAACTATATGAGCAACATGAACTGGAATTTTCAAAAATCACCAAAAACATCACAAGAGTTCAATCCATGCTATTTTCAAGTCAAATGAGTTCTTACCAACAGCTGAACAAGGCTCCTCAAAGTTTCACCCATTCATTCATTCAAAATCATACTTTCCACTACACTACTTCATACCCTACACTACTCAAATCACACTTGTTTTAGCTCAAATTACTTCCTATGTGTTCCATTACACTCATAGAAACAGAAGATGCATCAATTTTGACATTCACAAACAAAAAAAAAAAATAATAATAAGAAAACCCAATTTTATGGCCACTACTTACTCCATAAACTAAGTGAATTGCTTTGCAAAAACTAAGCAAAAAAAAAATAAACAACATAAGCTAAGTTTAGAGAGTTAACATTGTTGGTGAACCTATCCGCATGAAAAATCCGAGCTCCAAGCTTTGAAAACAATAATGAAGATTTTGTGGTTTTGATTCGGGTTTGTTCGAAGGAAGAAGAAGACCAGACAAGATGGAGTGTTTCTGTGAGTAGCAAACGAAGACACTAATAAAACACAAATACAAACAACTACAAAAAGTTCAAAATGAGCTTACATGGACCAATGAGCAGCCACGGGCCCCACAATGAGCACGTAGGCGCTGGGGCAGCGCTATGGCGCCCAACCTGCGCCCTATCGCCCATGTGTTGATTTTTGGGATTGCATTATGGGGCCCACTTTGCACTGTAGGAGACTTCTTTTTTCGATTTTCGAGCAAGATTTACTTCACATACACCGACATTACCCACCACCAATTACCCACATACTTCATCAAAATTACAAAAATACCCTTGAAAGACAAATCGGGTTAAAATTAATAAAATGTCCCCGAAAGTCAAATCGGGTAAAAATTACTAAAATTCCCCTGAAAGCCAAATCAGGTAAAAACAACTTAGAAGACAACAATTCAACATTGTACACCATCATCACGTTTCCCTAGGGTAAAACTAAGTCTAAAGTGGAAATGTTTAGATTGTCAAACGATCAACTTCGATCTCAAACAATCTATATCTGGATGGTACAAACGCATTTTTCGAAACCTCTTATACGATCACACAGCATCTGAAGGAGAACTTTCTTCAGCATCAAGAAATGTAGCACATTCCGAGGATATATTATCTTAGTGTAGGCAAAACTAACCCTTTTGTTTTGCAGGTACCAAGTACTTTGACTTTCGTTTTACGAGACTAGTTGTCTCTACAAACTAAGTCAAAGTGGGGGCTGACTGTAAACACCTATATTTGGTCTCAACCAACAATTATTGATTATCGTGTACGACGTCGCAAACATGTTCGATTCCTGAAAGCTGATTGCATGAAAATAAGTAAATAAACAATAAAAATTGTTGTCGAAAGGGGTTAACCGATGATGAGTTATAACGGTTGAAATGCGCTTAAAATAATTTTATAGTTTTATAACTTCCATTTTATTTCAATTTACTCATTTTTTTGGCTTTATTTTAACTTCATCTTTTTAATTTCATTTTCGAAAGTAAAAGAAATTAATGTAAGCATATGAATATGACCGGATTCGATGAACCTTGTCGAATGGTTTGTGAAAGTAAAATTACAAAATAAGGAAGCATCGAAGATCCTTCGAGTGAAAATTGGAAATTAAGGGCTTGAGCGCCATAATGAAGGGGCAACACCTAGACGCCCAGCCAGTGCCCAATCACCCAAATGGCCTGCGCCATAGTGCTCATTGAGCATCTTAGCGCAAAGGCGTAGGTAAGGCACCCTGACGCTGGCTGATGTGCGTTCTAACGCTCCTCCGGCGCCCTAGCGCTCGCATACATCACTTTCAACACTATAAATACCCCCTCCTTCGACCTTCATTCTTAAATCACTAATTCATTTGAACAACTTCTCATTCACTCTCACACACTCTCTCTACTTTGTGTCTTTCTCTCTCTAAACTTCTCACGGTTTTCGTGCCCAACTTCAAAAACCGTGCATTCCACAAAACATATAACTTAATATTACTTTTATTACTTCATGAAGGTTCTCCAAGCTCTCGGTTCAAAAGGATCTTTGACGAATTGCACGAAAGGTACTTCGAATGAGGCCAACAACATCGAAATCATCATATTGAGTTCTTCAAAGTAGTTAGTTTCCATGAATATGTGATTTTAATGCTGTATTAGATAATTGACATTTTTATAATTAAATTCTTACAATCACTAGTGGAAAAAACGAAATTTGTTGCGGTTATCGCAAAATCGCAGCAAAAAAGTACCAACTTTTTTATTTAATGATCGATACTGTTTGCTGCGGTTTTTTATTCTATTTGCTGCGGTTGAACCGCAGCAAATAATCCAACAAAAATTAAAAAGCTTCAGCCCAAGCCCAGCAATAAGAACCTTATTTTAACCCTTTCCTCAAACCCTAACCCTTCATTCCCCTTCTCTCACTCAATGTCGCCTCTCACCCTCATTCCCCTTCTTTCTCTCACTCAATCTCGCCTCTCCCTTCATTCCCCTCCTTTCTATCACTCAATCTCGCCTCTCACTCATTCCATGAATTTCGTCTTCAATTTTGTTTCGCAGAAAAAAGAGTCTTCACATTGAAGAAACGAATCGAAGAGCTTCAATCAAATCTAGGTTTGGCGAATAATAAACTCGAAAATGCTAAACGATTCAAGGATAATACTGATGAACAAGAGCTTAAAGGCTTCGAAGTTGAATTGTCGATGAGCGAATCTTCGAATCAAACCCTAGAGGTTTAATTTCTGTCCTTTTTAAGCTAATTTGTTAGACTTTAGGTTTGAATTTGCGATTTTTTTGATGTGATTTTCGTTTATTTGTTTGAGTTTGAATGTTAAAGCTAATTCGTTGATTTTTAGGTTTGAATTTGCGATTTTTTTGATGTGATTTTCGTTTATTTGTTTGAATGTGTTTACTATTTATTGAAAGCGAATTCGTCAGTTTCTAGGTTTGGAATTTGCTTGTTTTTGGATGTGATTTTCGTTTATTTGTTTAAATGTTTCTATCGATTGAAATTCGAAGCTAATTCGTCATTTTTAGGTTTAAATATATGAATTAAATGATGTCATTTCAATGGTAGATATCAGAAATTGGTTATTGAATTTGCAATGGGTCTTGTATTTATTTGAATTGCTCTTGTTTGATTTCATTTTTTGATTAAAAATTGGCTGACATTGATTTTAGCTTTATTAATTCAAAATCAGAAATCAGAAATTATAGAGTGAATTTGCAATGATTTTTGTGATTTTTTTTGTTTGTTTGTGAGTTTAAATTTTGAAGATGAAAAAGATGAACAATTCTGGATATTCTTGCAGTTCTATTAAGGTTCAATGTGATTCTGATAAGGTGATCTTTTACTTTCCTTCATTTTTAAGTAACTAATTATAAATTTTGATTTTCTTATTTTAATTGTGAATATAACTGAGTTGGTCAAACATTTTATGGGAAGCTTTTGCAATTGTTTTTATAAGATTTGAGTAGCAGAGTGAGATTGTTTGTTTATAAGATGCATCTAACATATTTCAAATAATTTTCAGCAATGTTTCTTAAAATATCATTATTAGCAAGAGATTCAAAACCTCAGTAGCCAAATGGATCTTACGATCAAAGAGAAAGATGAACTTGAGGCAGGCTTCTTAATTTACGATTTGATAAAATGTCGGTTTGTATTTAAGCCCGATTCTTAAGATTGATATTTGATGATCTAATTAGGTGTATGTTATGATCTAAGCATGCTAGATATATAAGTAAAGGATGTTTAACGGTTTAACCTGCTCTCCATAACTCAACAGTATACATTTATAAAGAATATTATGATAAAAATTTTCCATTTGGAACAAAAAGATATGAAAATTTCCTTATAATTGTGCAAACTAGCTATTATACTTATAATTCGATATTTTTTTAATTCAATAGTTGGTGAAGATGATTACATGAAGTCAGAGACATTCTTTGGTATTCCAAATCCTGTTGGTTTTAATATGCAGTTGAGAACACCATAATAATTGCATTGCCAGTTTGGCTATTTTATAAGAATAAATATTGTTATGGATGGTTAGTTAATGGTTTCATTCTAACTACACTTGGTTCCATAATTATGGTGGAAAGAAATAGGGAATAAAGGGAAATAAGGTAGGTAGAGCTTTTGTATTTTCTTGTTCATTTGAGCTGGTCCTCTTACTAATTTTGAAGCGCTTGACTTGTTACAATCCAGAGGAGCTTCAAATGATCCGACTAGTGTTATGTCTTTGATAACAGCTTCAGAGTTCAAGGTTTACTCGTTTATATGCTGTGTTGTTTTTCCTTTTTTAAGCATTTGGTTAGTTGGGTTTTTGAGTGCTTAATATGGAAAATGTGATGTCGTGTTTTCACAATATGTGGTGCAGGTTTATGATTATGTATTTGATAGTGCTGCTCGTAACTAGACTAAAGAAAGTATAAATGAATTTGTAGAGAAATCCAAAGAGTATCAGCTAGCGAAAGCTGAGGTGCTCAACATTATTAATATTCGGCCCTCGTCTGAATTTGAATTGGCTCCGGTAATAAACTGTTGAATGTTTATTTCTCAATACCTTTTTGATGATTCTTTACTCTATAAAATGTGGTTGTTATTTGCATAATGATTCCACACCTTTTTCTTGTTTCCATGTTGGCGTGATTGCTGTAAGCCTTTAGTTGGCTTTCCATCATGCTTGCTTCAAAAACTTCTTTGTCAATGCAAATTGAAACTTGGACCATAGATTAGGTTATGGGGCATACTTTGTTTTTTGTGTCTAGATCAACACCTACACTAATTGCCTTATCATCATTAAATCTTAAAAATGAAGTAAATTTGTTTTCATTTTCTGTGAAGGCTTAATGAAACTGTTATCTAGAGGTATTCTTTGTATCAGATGAACTATGATTGGTTACTGTAAAATCTGAGTCCAACATTTCATGATTTAACGAGTAATGATGCATTGTCGACAGATCTTGAGGTGTGGACCGCCACCAATGAACAAGGCCATGGCTGCTCATCTTGAAACACTAGGATACGCTCCCGAGATGCAATTCCAGTTCTGATTGCTACCTAGCTAGATCATTAATCCTCATTCTTTCGTATTTGGCCATTACCATTATAATTTAAAGGTCAACCTAACCACTCACAGTGTCTAATCTAACTTGATAGAAGTGTATTTTTTTTTGTTAGAAGTGTAATTATATTGAAAATAATTGATTCTATGTATGTATAACATTTCAGCTTCTAATTTTGCTTTAAAATGCCAAAAAAAAAAAATTTTTTTTGGGTGCTTATTTGCTGCGGTTTTGTGAATAACCGCAGCAAATAGTCCATTTTTTTGCTGCTATTCAACCGCAGCAAATAATATGCTGGTTTATTGCTGCTACTCCAAGTTTTGCGGTTAAAAACCGCAGCAAATACCCGGGAAAAAACCGCAGCAAAATGCATTTTTTGTACTAGTGAATCTTGATTAATTCATGATTCGACTTTAAATTAAAATCAATCTGATCTATATCTTACGTTCAAACTAAGGGCTTAAACTTAAGATTGATTGATTTAACGAACTCCGTGAATTGGAACACTCACAATCAACGAAACTCACAAACTTAGGTTAGATTGGAACACTCAACAATCTAGTTCTAAGGGTGTTTTAATCTTTGTGAGAATACTCGATCACAAATACTAAAACTGTGGTGAATATTTTGAAGCTTCTAACTCTCAAAACACTCGAAAATCCTTTGTAAATTTTGGGTGAAAATCTCACACAAAATAACGCATAACAAGTATGAACAATAATCGAAATCTGAATTTTATTGAATAAAACATGGGTATTTATAGTACAAATACCTTAGGACTCCTAAACAATCTTGGATAAACTCCCTAAACTATCTAGGAAATAAAACAACTCCTAAAGACACACTAATCCTAGTAAATCCGGCCTTCACAAGATAAACATACAACTTGATAAGTATGCCACCTCATTATCGTAAGTTGATCTTATAACTATAAATTACAAGATAACTTGTTGCCCAAGAACTTGGAAAAATAGCAAAATACTCGCCATTTTGAGCGCCAACTTATACTCGCCAAGTGTTTGAACGCCATCTTACAGTTGCCACTGTTGAACGCCAACTTATGCTTTATCAATGCTGAATGCCAACTTATAAACCTTCCTTTCCAAGTGTTGAACGCCAAGTGAACGCCTAGCTAGCCTTGAACGCCAAGTGAACGCCTAGTGGCGTGTGGCCTTATTCAAGTATGAGTGTTATGCAACAATGACCATGAGCTAATCCAAAGCCATGTAGCCCAAATGAACGCCACCCTTGAATTTCAGAACGCCACCCTTGAATCTCAGGACGACTTAGAATCAACTCTTTCTCTTCAATGCTTGAATCTGCTTCCTGATCATCCTCCCTTTCTTCAAAAGGAATTGTCCTCAATTCTTGAATCTGCTTATCATCCAAGTAAGGAGTTAAATCCCCTATGTTAAAGGTACTAGCCACGCCATACTCTTCTCCAATGTCAACCTTGTAAGCATTATCACCATACTTCTCTAAGATTTTAAAAGGACCCTCAGCTCTAGGCATGAGTTTGTGTTTGCGTTTGCCGGGAAACCTCTCCTTTCTAAGATGAACCCAAACCAAATCACCTGGATTGAATGTCTTAGACTGGCGTTTCTTATTTGCCTTTTTCTTGTACATCTCATTTACCTTTTCAATTCTCGCTTTTACTTGTTTATGCAACTTCAACATGTTCTCAGCTAGCTTCTTTGCATCTTCATGGATATACTCGTTTTTAGGAATATCAATCAAATCAATAGGTACATAAGGATTGATACCATAAACTACTTCAAAAGGTGAATGTTGAGTAGCATAGGTAGGTGTCCTATTGTACGCAAATTCTGCATGACTTAGCTTCACATCCCAATCTTTGCCAGTTTTACTCACAAGTCCCCTAAGCAACGAACCAATTGTTCTATTAGTGACCTCAGTTTGTCCATCAGTTTGTGGATGATGAGAAGTGCTGAACAACAACTTTGTGCCAATCAATTTCCATAAACCCTTCCAAAAGTAACTAAGAAACTTGCTATCACGATCAGAAACAATGGTTTTAGGAACCCCATGCAATCGAACAATCTCTTTAAAATATAAAGAAGCCACTCCTATAGCATCCTCAGTTTTGTGACAAGCAATAAAGTGCACCATCTATGAAAACCTATCAACCACAACCATGATTGAATCCTTACCCCTTTGTGTTCTTGGCAAAGCAAGAATAAAGTCCATGCTCACATCCTCCCAAGGATTTTCTAGAACAGGTAGTGGAGTGTATAATCCCTTATGAAACGTGCTTTTTGATCGTTGACAAGTACCACAACGAGCTAGAATTGCGTGCACATCTCCCACCATCTTTGGCCAGTAGAAGTGTTCTTGTAACAATTCAACTGTTTTGTTGATGCCAAAGTGTCCTGCAAGACCTCCTCCATGAGCTTCACGAACCAACAACTCCCTTATAGCACACTTAGGGATACAAAGTTTGTTGTTTTTGAATAGAAACCCATCAACCAAGTTGTAATGACCAATTGTTTCTTGTGTGCATTGCTTACATATGTCACCAAAATCCTTATCTTGATCATAATATTCCTTGATGATTTCGAATCCCAACACTCTTGAACCAACCATTGCTATCAAATTGTGTTTTCTAGAAAGTGCATCCGCCACTACATTAGCCTTGCCAGCCTTGTATTTTGCAACAAAGTTGAAAGATTAAAGAAACCCTACCCACTTAGCATGTCGAGCATTAAGCTTTTATTGGCTATTGATATGTCTTAATGATTCATGGTCAGAATGTAACACAAAAGCTTGTGGTCTTAGATAATGGCTCCAATGATCCAATGCTCTAATCATAGCATAGAACTCCTTGTCATAAGTAGAGTAATTCAATTTTCCTCCTCCTAACTTTTCACTAAAGTAGGAAATTGGCCTCCCTCCTTGAATGAGAACTGCACCAATCCCTGTACCACTTGCATCACACTCAACTTCAAAAGGTTTAGTGAAATTAAGAAGTGCTAGAATCGGAAAATTGCACATTTTTTCCTTGACCAAGTCAAACGTCAGTTGAGCTTGTTTGGTCCACTTAAACTTGCCTTGTTTCGTGCATTCAGTTATAGGGCTCATAATAGTGCTAAAATTACGAATAAATCTCCTATAAAACGAGGCTAGGCCATGAAAAGATCTCACTTGAGTAACTGTCGTAGGAATAGGCCATGATGCAATAGCTTCAACTCTCTTTGGATCCACTTTGATACCCTCATGCGAAACAATGTACCCTAGAAAACTAATCTCACTTTGCATGAAATCACACTTTTCTAGTTTCCCATAGAGTTTTTGTTTCCTTATAACTTGAAAGACTTGTCGAAGATGACCCATATGTTCCCTTTCATTCTTGCTATACACTAATATATCATCAAGATAGACCACAACAAATTTACTAATTAAAGGACGCAACACCTCATTCTTAAGCCTCATAAATGTGCTAGGGACATTAGTTAAACCAAAAGGCATAACCATCCATACATATAGCCCATGCTTTCTCTTGAACGTCGTCTTCCATTCATCCCCTTCCCTCATACGAATTTGATGATACCCACTACGTAAATCAATCTTTGAAAATAGTTGAGAACCACTCAGTTCATCTAGTAAATCATCCAACCTAGGAATAGGAAACCTATACTTGATAGTTATGTGATTCACGGCTCTACTATCAATGCACATCCTCCACGTCCCATCTTTCTTAGGTAGAAGTAGGGTAGGAACTGCACAAGGACTCATACTTTCACGTACATACCCTCTCTCCATAAGCTCATCAATTTGCCTTTGTAATTCTTTTGTTTCTTCTGGATTGCATCTATATGGTGGCTTGTTAGGTATGGGAGCACCAGGAATCAAATCAATTTGGTGTTCAATACCACGAATTGGCGGCAACCCTTGTGGCAAATCTTCTGGAAACACATCCTCAAATTCACACAACAATTCTTGTAGAATAGGATGATCAATGTCTTCAATGCTCTTTACTTCCTTAGCAACAAGGAGGTATACAAAATCACGAGCACCCATGTCCTTCTCAAATTGCTTTCGTGACACAAACAGCACCTTTTTATCATCTTTGGGCTTTTCCTTTTTCTTCTTGTTTAGGTCACTAGGTGAAAGTGGGAGCAATACCTTCGTCTTTCCCTCTTTGAAGACCTTGTACACGTTAGACTCTCCATCATCGATAGTTTTTCTATCATACTGCCATGGTCTACCAAGTAGTAAATCACAGGCGTCCATAGGAATAACATCACAAAGTACCTCTTCCTCAAATTTTCTAATTGAAAAATTCACTAGCGCTTGCTTTCGTATACTCACTTCATTGTCATCATCTAGCCACTTTAGCTTATAAGGTTTCGGATGTCTTGATGTTTTCAATTGTAGTTTATCAAACAGTTTGGATGAGACTACGTTGGCACAACTACCTCCATCAACAATTAAACTACAAATAGAATTGTGTACCTTGCAACGAGTGTGAAAGATGTTTTCACGTTGCTCTTCTCCCACGGATTTGGAGTGCAAAACCCTTCTAAGAACTAAGTTATTTTCATAAACTTCCTCCTCCTCAAAGTCACTTTCTGGCTTGCATTCTTCCTCGCCACCCTCCTCTTCTATGGCGTGTTGAAGTTCATTGGTGTATTCATCAATCTCCCTCATCTCACGCATGGTCAACGCCCTAGAAGTAGGACAATCCTTCTTATAATGGCCATAACCCTTACACTTAAAACATGTTACCTTCGGTGTACCATCATCAAGTGTTTCAACCTTCTTCCCCTTATCACTGCTTGGCGCCATGAACTTCTTTGCTTCACTTTTAGACTCAATGGGCGTTGAGCTGGTAGATTTATACCCTTGATAAGGCTTAGGTGATGGCTTAGTCACATTCCGTTTCCTTTGCTTATCCAATACTATGGCAGTTTTGCTAACTTCATCAAACGATAGGTTAGGTTGTAACTCAATCTTGTCACGCACATCCACGTTAAGACCACCAATAAAACGTGCAATTTTTTGCTCCTCCCTCTCTTCAACATCACATTGTATGGTTAGTTTTTCAAACTTAGCAATGTAATCTTCCATAGGCTTGATTCCTTGTTTCAACGTTGCCAATCTAACATACAACTCTTGTTGATAATTTGTAGGAACAAAACGCCTTCTCAAAAGCTTCTTAAGCTTTTCCCAAGTTTCGATCTTGCTCTTACCCTCGCGCTGCCTACTCCTTTTGAGTCCATTGAACCACATGGAAGCGTATTTAGATAGTTTAGCAATAGCAATCTTGTACTTCTTATCTTCACTCGTGCCCTTATAATCAAAATACCTTTCCAATGCCAGTTCCCAGTCAAGGTAGGCTTCTACATCACCTTGGCCATCAAATTCATTCACTTCAAACTTCAAACCACGATCATCATCACTATTTGAAGGTTTAGCTTTGAGGCGAATAACTTCCGTTGTCAAACCCAAGAACAATTCTTGCAACTTGTTTGTTTGTTCTGCTAGGTGCGTAATGAACTCATCACTATAAACATTGCTTTGTTTTTCTTGATCAGCCATTGTGCTCTGATACCACTTGATCTATATCTTACGTTCAAACTAAGGGCTTAAACTTAAGATAGATTGATTTTAAAGAACTTCGTGAATTGGAACACTCACAATCAACGAAACTCACAAACTTAGGTTAGATTGGAACACTCAACAATCTAGTTCTAAGGGTGTTTTAATCTTTGTGAGAATACTCGATCACAAATACTAAAACTGTGGTGAATATTTTGAAGCTTCTAACTCTCAAAACACTCGAAAATCCTTTGTAAATTTTGGGTGAAAATCTCACACAAAATAACGCATAACAAGTATGAACAATAATCGAATGAATTTTATTGAATAAAACATGGGTATTTATAGTACAAATACCTTAGGACTCCTAAACAATCTTGGATAAACTCCCTAAACTATCTAGGAAATAAAACAACTCCTAAAGACACACTAATCCTAGTAAATCCGGCCTTCACAAGATAAACATACAACTTGATAAGTATGCCACCTCATTATTGTAAGTTGATCTTATCTTGCCTAACAAACTCTATCAAACTAACTAATCAATAAAATATTCTAACAACTTATCTAAATAACTATGTAACAAGATAATTATCGTATTTTAAACTATAAATTACAAGATAACTTGTTGCCCAAGAACTTGGAAAAATAGCAAAATACTCGCCATTTTGAACGCCAACTTATACTCGCGAAGTGTTTGAACGCCATCTTACACTTTCCCCTGTTGAACGCCAACTTATGCTTTGTCAATGCTGAATGCCAACTTATAAACCTTCCTTTCCAAGTGTTGAACGCCAAGTGAGCGCCTAGCTAGCCTTGAACGCCAAGTGAACTCCAAGTGAACGCCTAGTGACGTGTGGCCTTATTCAATTGTGAGTGCTATGCAACAATGACCATGAGCTAATCCAAAGCCATGTAGCCCAAATGAACGCCACCCTTGAATTTCATAACGCCACCCTTGAATCTCAGGACGACTTAGAATCAACTCTTTCTCTTCAATGCTTAAATCTGCTTCCTGATCACAATCTTAAGTAGAAACCTGGATTTAGGCTTTGTGTAAATCCATGCCAAATGTTTAGTGCTTTCAATTAGGTAGAATTCCAGTTTAGCTTAAAAGGCCTAAAAGCATGTATCAACTAATCCAAGATTAAAACCAACTTAAATTCTGAAGCTACCACCCATGCATGATGAACCGGAAATTATATGTGCATTAACTAAAAACCCGCCTAGCCTATTTCCATATGTGTTTTTAGGTCTAAATCGAAAATATGAATGTTATAATTCGATATTATGATTATGAAATTACACATGAGAACAAGTAGAGGCCGTTTCACGCGGGGGGGACATTATGACCTATTGTTGTCCTTACCCTCATCGCTGAATCCAGAGATATGAGACCTTCTTATCCTTGGCTTTAAGTTTTGCCGTGGGCTATGACCTAATGGGGTTTTGTTAGCTCTCGAAAGGAGGACGGCGGCGACTTCACTACTTTGGTTTTGAGCTTCTAGACTCACTCCCTAAGCCAAGCATACTCACATAATGCAATCAAATTAAACTACATTTAAAGTCTGTAAGAAGGGCACATAGGCCCCCAAAGCCCCGGGTCCACACATACAAACTAACTCCTTGGAAGAACTCAATATGATGATGTCGATGTTGTTGGCCTATTTCAAACCACCTTTTGTGCAATTTGCCGACTATCCCTTAGAGCCGAGAGCTTGAAGAACCTTAATTAATTAAATAATTATTTATTTATTCATTTAAATAATAATAATAATAATAATAATAATAATAATAATAATAATAATAATAATAATAATAATAATAATAATAATAATAATAATAATAATAATAATAAGTTATGTGTTTTGAAGGGTGCACGGTTTCCGAAGCAGGGCACGAAAACCGAGAGATGTTTAGGGAGAGAAAGTGGCGAAGTACAAAGAGAGAGAGAATGTGAAGTTGTTCGAATAAAGAAGTGATCGAATGAATTGTTGATGAATGAAGGTCAGAGGAGGGGGGTACTTATAGGGTTGGAAGTGACGTACCGGAGCGCCATGGCACTAGAGGAATGTTAGAACACACAGGAGCGAGCTCTAGGGCGCCCTACCTACGCATGGGCGCTCAAGGTGGGCGCTAGGACGCTCATTGAGTGCTAGGGCGCAACCCCCTTAGACGTTTGGGCGCTGCTCCTGCATCGTGGCGCTCGAGCTCCAAATTTTTGATTTTCACGTGGAGGATCACTGATGCCTCCTTATTTCATATATTTACATCCATTAACCAACATATTTCGATATATTATGAAATAATACGAAATTCACTTCCATAAAATATTTAATTCACTTGGATATACTAGAGATTCCATGAAATTCGTTGAATCCGGTCACATACGCTTAAATTAATTTCTTTTATTTTCGAAAATGATATTAAAAAATTGTATTACGAAATAACAAAATGAAATAAAATGAAATATGAAAATAAGAAGATAAAATGAAAACTAGAAAAATTATTTTAAGCGTATTTCGGGCATCATAACTCATCATTGGTTAACACATTTCCAACAACGGTTCTATTTATTCCCTTATTTATTTATTTTCAAGCAATCAACTTTTAGAAATCAAACATGTTTGCGACGTGGTACACGATAATCATAAGGTGTTGGGTTGGACCGAATATAGGTGTCTACTGTAGCCTTATATCCACATCATACTCCCCCTGCTGAAAAGAAACTTTCCTGAAATTATAGGCTCCAAGCAAGAAACCAGATCTGCAAAAGTTAGAGTAGTACAAACATCATTGCTGAGTTTAACCTTGAATGTCTCATACCCTATCTTCTTCTCAATTCTGAATGGTCCTTCATCAACTAGTTCATCATGTTTATGGTGCAAGTGGAGATTTTGTGCATTAAGACTCAACCACACATAATACCCCTCACCAACTTTAGCATCATGACGAATTTGCAGAGCATTCTCATGCCTTTCCTTCTTGTTTTGTGCAGAATCCAAAATCTTTTAATGACACGAACAAAAACAAGCATGTGTAGGAGAAGGAGTTGTAGAATCCTCACGTTTTTGTTGTTTTTTACGCAAAGGCTTGAGTGCAAATATCATAAAATCATGGAACAAGGAATACTCATTTTTCTTACCATTAGGAATTACTTGCTTATCACTTTGCCATCGACGACCTAGTAACAAAGAGCAAGCAGTCATAGGAACAACATCACAACATATTTCATCTCCATAGTCTCCAATCATGAAATTGAGCAAATCTTGTTTCCTAACCCATAATCCATTTTCATCATTTAACTGTTTAAGCATATATGAATTTGAATATTTCTGAGTAGGTAATTACAATGAATCCACCAAAGCTAAAGCACAAGTATTAACACATGATCCAATATTATTGATGAAAGGAATAACCATACCATTCACTGAACACTTAGAATGAAAAAGATTTTATCTTTAAGCATCATTATATTCATCAAGTGTTGTAGAAAGCAGAGACCTTCAAAGAATTAGAGTTTGATTGACTTCCTCAGGTTGACAAGCTTGTTGTGAATTCCAAAAGTCCGAATTTGTGAAATCTTTAACAATCTCCATGAAATTCTCATCATTGTGTATTGATTTCGAATTGTGTGCTTCCCAAAACTCCAATTTCATAGTCATCACCCTATTTGGAAATAATTTAGCCAAATGCCCAACTTCTTTGCACTTGAAACAAATCATTGTTGAAGGAGATTGTTCCGCCTCTTCTTCCGCTCTTCCTTGTTTGGCCTTCATTGCGTTTTGTTTTTCCTTGGAAACAACCGAAATTGCTCCCTCCAATGACCTAGAGCCATCATAATTAAAAGTACAGCCATCAAAATAAGAAGGAGAACTGAAAGTCCGACTGTAACGCCCTAAATTTTGAGCCTAAAAAAAATTCGTCCTTTATATTCAAATATTAATTTATCAATTGATGAGTTAATATTCGAAATAAAATATGTTTAGTATTAAGACGGTTATGTTAATATTAGCTTTGGTTGTGTTTTCATGCTTTCCTTCCTTGCCATATTTTGGAGCTAAAACTTAACTTGAGTTTAAACTTTGTTTATGGTAAATAAAGGATGTTTAATAAGCTAAATTAACACTTTTATTTTAAACCCATTTTTAAGCCTAAATTATCTTCTTAAATAAGCTAAATTAAAGTCTTAAACCCTAGTCTTATAGAATGTTTTGAGGCCTTTCAATTGCTCTTTTGTTTCACGGTTTTGAAGAGCTTTATTGCTGGTTTATAGTTGTTGTAACTCCCCCTACATTATTCCATTTAAACCATCATTAAAACATTAAGAAAAAATCAGTCAAAGACTCTTCATGATTCACACAATTCATATACAAAAACCCTTCCATGTTCACGTAGCTTTTGCCATCACATATCACGATCGCCGCTTCATCTTTTTCCCTCAAATTTCGAGTGATTTAAGGATTATATTCAAGGGTTTATGTTGAGTTTCATCCCTACTCTTATTCACATCAAATTCGAGTTCTAATCTCCTAAGGAAAGCATCAAAAAAAAAAAAAAACCAAAGGAATTGAGCAAGAAGTTTTCTGTTTTCGGGGGTGGTTTCTGTGCGTTTTGGAGCAGTTTCTTCGAGGGATTTTGGCTGGTTTATAACTGGTTTTCTTAGTCTTCAATCAAGGTAACTAGCATCCTCTTCTTTAGATTAAAAATACTAAGTTTAAGGGCTAGATTGATAGGTAGAAAGTCATGGTAAATATGAGTTTTTAGAGCGTTTTCTTCTCTGTTTTGCTGTCAGAATTTCGTGGCTTCAAAGTGCTGTTTTTAGAGTTTTATGATCATGATTTCTTGCTTATTATTGATTGTTATTCATGCCTTGATATTGTGTTATAACCCCATGATATTTGTAGCATGTTTAGACTTGTTTTAGGGGTGTTTTTAGAGCCATTAGTCTACTTACATGCTGCTGGAAATTTGTTTGTGTGCTTTATAAAGGTTTGTAATCACTTGTTTAAACTGATTTCATTGCTTAGTTTTGGTTAGTATCATGTTAAGATGGTTCCTAAACTAATTCCACATGTTTTAGGCAAGTTTTAGGAGGGTTTTGAAGCCAATCTTTGGGCATATGTTGCTGCTGCCATGTTAAGTGAGTGTGTTGTGTTTGGTGAAGTATTTAGAGTTGAAATGCTTAAATTTTACACCTAAACTTGAGCCTAATGTGTTCTATTATGTCCCTAGATTGTGTGTGTTAATGGGCTAAGATTAATTTTGAGTTTAAGGGTGTTGT
Source organism: Suaeda aralocaspica (assembly GCA_016808085.1). NCBI lineage: Eukaryota > Viridiplantae > Streptophyta > Magnoliopsida > Caryophyllales > Amaranthaceae > Suaeda > Suaeda aralocaspica. Next base: position 704,219 of record PYUH01000143.1, read on the forward strand.
TGGGTGGTTTTAATGAGCATACACCTGCTGAAATTGCAATTAGGGGCTGCTGTAAAGACAGGGGTGTTTTAGCATGTTAAGGGCACGAATTTAAGCTCATTTTCCTTGTGTATATTGCCTAATATGTAGATTAACATGTCATAATTTTATTTTAGCACTTTAGCATGTTTTGGGTGTGTTTTTGATGTGATTAAGAAGTAGTATTATTGCTGCCAATGTTTGATTGTTATGTGATGTTATAGCATTATAGTTTGGGTTATTGAAATGATATTATATGGGTTCTAACTTAATTGACATGATTATTTAAACTAATGCTTTTAGCTAAGATTATCCAAGGTTTGACCCCTTAAGTTGAATTATGTACTCAAAGAATGATCTTAGAAACTTGATGTAAAATGTTGTTGAAATGTTACATTATCAAAATTGTGACCCTTTGAATAGAATAATTCCATCCTTAGCACTACTTATTCACGAATCATGAATGCGAATGATTATTTTGGATTTTGAAATAATTATTTACTTGTTCCAAAACTCAAATGATATCTTTTCTTGATGTTTTTATAAAGCCGAACTAATGCTTAAAAACTAAGATTTATTTTGATTTAGAGAATTTTAATTCTCATGCAGATTTTATATGAGTGTAAGGCCTAAAGGCTTCTCTGCCGAATTTTGAATTGAAATCATATATTTTTAAGTATCTTCATGGGTTTTGAATTGTGTGTGGGGCCATAATCGAGTTGTAAGGCCGAAGTGCTTCTCGGTGGTTAAGAACATGCTACTACCTAGGCTGCGAGTTTTAGGTAGAATTACCTGGGTTAATTGTTGTCGTCCGGGGGTAGTGTGAGGCCTAATGGCTTCTACCCATATCCGGGAGTATGGCCATTCTCAGACGCAGTCTCCTGCGAGTTGACTGTAGGTTCACCTGACAAACCTTAGGAGGTGGACTGCGGGATTCCACTAGCGTTGATTTCATACCATTCTGTTAAGTTTTGAGTATTCGATTATATCTTAAGAAATTATTATGAAATTTATTAATGTTGGTTGTGACTTGAAATATTTAGAGAACGTCTGTAAGTTACTTCTTCATATTAATTTAACTCTAAAATTTATTATTTTTGATTTATTGGAGAGTTGTTAGTTACTCCCCACTGACTGTGGATTTATGTTGTTGCTACAGATGCTGAATGATATTTGGGCTTTGTTCGACGGGCAGGGTTATGAGTGTGCTTAGGACCTCCCCTTTCTTTAAGGACTTAATAATTTGGTTTTGTTTGAGATGAATAAGTGTTTCGATTTATGGTGTTGACTTCTACTTATGTTTCCCAACTGTTTTAAATGTTGAATGTTTTCATATAAGGGTTGTTCTACCCGTGGTTTGAGTGTAATCTTTTGAATTTCTTCTTTTGGATATTTTCTTTCATGAATTTTGTTTTAGTAACCTTCCGTACAGGCGTACTTTCCGCTATCGCCTATTACTTGTTAAGGACGGGTCGTTACACCTAGAGCCATGCTCCTTATCTTCAATAGATTGCTTTTCAACTTTGAAAGACCAATTACAAGCATTATCAAATGTATCATATGGTTGAAGTTCTAGTTTTGACTAATTTCTTTGCTTAAAACAACAACAAACTTTGTAGTATTTTATGTATCATCATCACGCAAGTCACAAGCGATATAGAGTTTTTCAAATTCCTTGATGTATTCCTCAACACTTAAGTGATTTTGTTGCAAAGAGTTAAACATGAGAAACAAATCCTGCTTGTAATGCCTAAGAATGAATTTCTTTCAAATTTTAGCCTTCAAGTTCAACCATGAAGCAATTTGTTCTTGGTCATCTCTAACCCTACGGTCTTGCATATTATCATACCACAAAGAAGCATGTTTAGAGAGTTTAACAACAACATAAGAAAAACACTTTTGATTACTCACACCTTTATGATCGAAAATTCTTTGCATGCGCCTCTCCGAATATAGATATGTCTCTAGATTTTTGTAACCATCAAATTCAGGAAGTTCTTAGTTTCCATGGACGAGACCGTATCTGAAAGAGACAAGATTGTTCTTTAAAGCTGTACTTGCATCTCCATTAAGTTTGCCAGATTTTTAGCCAAAAGATTAACAGTTTGTTGTAGGTTCCCAATTACACATTAATACCGACGAGTGTAAAGGTTTTGGGATCCCAAAAGCCAGGGTTATTTGATGTGAATGTTAATAGGTTAGCAATAACATTCATAGGTTTGATGGATTGTAGTTTAGTTTATCAAGGAATGTTCAAAAATCTTGTGAAGAAACTCTCAAAACTCACGAGTTTTCTAGGTAATTTGGGGGATATGAAGTTAATGCACTCACCAAAATTCGAAGGGAATAATTTGTATTCATAAGCACACACGACGAAAACAAAAGAAAACAAAGATAAATAATATAGCTTGTTTGGTTTAATGCATGCATTTATATGATGTTGTATGTGGGCCATAATATTGTTAAACATGTTAATCACGTAGAGTGAAGAGGATTCGCACCAGAACTCTTAGAACATATATACCTGGAGTATGAACAATTGGGGGAGTCGTATGGAACAATGATCTATGACTTCTAATTTGAGTACAAGACGTTGTACTCTTTTATATTTTTAATGCGTTGGAATTCCATCACTTTATGTGATATAGGTAATACCTTCTTGGAGTTGCTCCCAAGTTGGTTCCCAATAGGGCGATTTTGAGGGAAAGGGAACCCGTTCAATGAGAAATCCAAAGTTTAAGTAATAATTAATTTGCTTAAGTTGAGTCTACGCACATGTGAAGAGTTGCCAACAGTAAGATGTATATATGTTGTACTTTTACTTTATTTTAATCTTGTTGCATAATCTTTAGTAGTTATGTACTCAGCTTTGCTGACTGTTTATTTTGTGTGCATGTCTTTGTCTTGGACTAGGCCCTACGATGACCCACTTGATGGCAAGTACTTGTCCAGAATAAGAAAAAGCTATAGGTACAAGTGGGCATAAGTCATTCATGTTGGGCTGGAGTGAGAGTGTTTGCTTTGTAGTCTTCGTATCTTCTTAGTTTATTTGCTTTTGGATTTAGTTAACTGTTATTTTGATGTTGTCTTATTTCCGAAGTTTAAAGTTTTGGTTTTGATGGGCCATTAATATGGTTACGAAGTGTAATAATGATTTAAGTTGATTTTCTTTTGGTTTTTGTTTGTTTTTGGGTTTGAGATTATTTTTGAGTTCGAGTTTTAAATTGGTGTTGATTTTGTTTTAATGACTTCCGCTGTAGTAATTTGATAAATGCCTTTGCCGTTATCACGGTGGCGGTAATGCTTTAGTTTTTCCTCGTTATTTAGAAGTTTTAATTATTACTATTCTCTATTATTTATAATATGTTTTCCGGAAAACCTAGAAAAGGATGTTAGGAAATTCCAGGGTGTTCCAAATTTGTTACCAAAGCTTATTTTTCGAATTGGGGGTACCTTATGTTTTATTTTGGGATGGATGGGTTTCTTCTTTCCGAAAGTTACTGTGAGTGGAAATTTTTTTAAAATAGTGATTTCCGAAAATAGAAAGTTTTAAAAAATAAATGTTTTAAAATCATTTACATGTGCAGGTATGCAAGGAATTCAGGTATGTACTATGTGTTATTCCTTTAATATCATGTGGCGAGATTTGGTACGAAGTTTGGGCTTGTAAGATAGACTTTGTTTTTTGTCTATCATGCATTTAAGTACATGTTTTGATATGTTGCTTATGTGAATAGTTATGCTTACAAGAAATTGTATGTTAGCCACTAGACCATTTTGTTTTAGAACTGTTGGCTTGGTTTTGTTGTGGGAAGGATGGCCCATTAGTTTTAAGTGTCGTGCACGATGGTGCATAACATGCCTACTAAAGAAACTCATATGGGAACATTGGAAAAGAAGGACTATGAGAGTCCACCCCAACATGTTTGGAAGATTCGGTTCTATTGTTGGTACATGAGTACAGTATTGAAGCTACAACTGTGGGACCAACCCGATCATGTGTCTGCTTTAATTGTTAATGGTTTGCCAAATCGTCCACCCTACCTGGAGATTAAGGTAAAGTTCGGTGACTTTCATTTTGTTGGAGGACTTCCAAACTACACGAAGTATAAGGATCTAATTGGTCAGTGGGGTTGCAATTAGAGGTATTTGGAAGGTTATATTGCAAGAAAGAAGTAGGAGTTTCTGAGGTCAAATGCAAGTGAGGAGACCTCATCCACACCAGTTCCAAATAATCAGAAGGATGATGATATGAGTGAGAAAGATACTACTTCTAGTTCCCGAAGCGATGAATCGGAGGATAGTTCGTGCTATAAATTGAAATTGAGAATCCAAATCCAGTGATTCCATTGTATGTGCATCTATTGTCTGATTTCTAGGAAGAAGAAGAGCTTGACCCTGAAGAAGACATGGATGAAGATATTGAGGAGGACATGGAAGATGACGTTAAAGATGATCCCGTGTTTATACCTAAGAAATATGTGATGTCAAAGGACAACAAGGATAATGTTAGTGTTTAGAAGATTTGTTATAGATATGAGTTAGTTAATATTGTTTAGTATTGTTATGTTTAGAATGTTGGACATTTTAGATTGTTGTTTTTCTTTGTGAATAAGTGGCAGTGAGCCATAAGGAAATTTTAGGACGAATTAACCAACAAGAATTCTTATGAGGATGAAAGAATAAATTATTCAGTTCTTTTACCAAATAAACCCTCAAGTAAAGTAGAACTAAGGGAATTATTATTATTCATTATTTGCTTTTTCTTGTTTTAATGGTTGTGTAAACAATTAAAACTAAGTGAGGCATTCGCTCTAAAAGAAAGGGAACTTCTTTTGTGAGATGAATAGAGAAAATGTTGTTATGTTCTGGTATAAGTTTATGTTGTTCTACCTTAGAGTTAGACATAGTTTAATAAAAAGGTCTTTTCAATCTACAGGAGAAATAGGATGGCTGAACGTAACAACAATAAGTTGAATGATGTAGTGAGACAATTAGCTATAGTAGCTGAGCAGTTAGCAGCTAGAGGAAATGGTAATGGTAATGACCCTGCTGGGGAAATTTTCTAGAAGATTGCTCAAAGTAAGCCACCAACTTACCATGGAAAACCCAATCAAACTATTTTAGAGGGATGGTTGAGAGAATTTCACAAGCTGTTTGGGGCAGTTGAGTGTCTAGAGGAGTTTGAGGTGAACCATGTAGTTTACTATTTGAGAGAAGAAGTTGTTCTTTGGTGGTCACAGAATGAAGCTGTGGTTAGGTCTTTGCCAGGGTTCAATTGGGCTGTGTTTCAAGAACAGATCCGCAATAAGTTTTATCCTGTGTTTTATCAGAAACCAAAAGCTAATGAGTTTCTAGAGCTTAAGATAGGGAGTATGTCAGTTACTGAGTATTACTCTAAGTTCACAGAGTTGTCTAGATTTGCTAAAGAGGTTGTGGCAACCGAAAAGCTGAAGGCTAGTCGTTTTGAGAGAGGGTTACCTATAGACATCTAGTTGCAATTTGCCAGAAAATCTTTGAGTTCTTGCATGAGTTATACGGTTGAGCTGGACATCTGTATGCCTTAGACCAAAAGAAGGAAATGCTAAAAGAAGGTGAGATGAAGGAGAAAAGAAAATATGGTGGAGGAAACTTAAACCACCAAGGGAGTCATGGTGGATTTAAGAAGCCTCGTTTCAACAATAACTTTCAAGGCAATGAGGGAAACTTTGGGAAGCCTGGTAATGGAAATGGGACTAGGGCTCAGATGGCTAATCAAGGAGGTCGTGTGTACTTCTGCAAGAAGTTTCCTAACAATCACCTAGTAGAGGACTGTGATGGGAACCCAGTGACTTGTCGGTTGTGTAACAAGCTTGGACACCGTGATAATGGGTGCTTCTCCAAGAACAAGGGAAAGGAAGGACAAGGTTCCCAACTCAAAGGGAACTCAACTGGGGGTTAGCAGAAGGGTTTCTAAGGAAACATAGGAGGAAACGCAATGTACCAAGCTAGGAATAGGAATGGAAGTGGAAATGGAGGAAGTCAGACTAAGACCTCGAATATTGGAAAGCAGAATGTAATGGCTCGAAGTAAAGCGGATGCTAGTATGGATGTGATTACAGTGCTTTCTCTATTAACTCTCTTCCTGTTAAATTTGTATTTGATTTTGGTGCAACATATTGTTTTGTATCAACTATAATTTTTGAAAATGTAGTGCCTGTGTTGGGAAAAGTATATACAATAGATATGTCAATAGTGTTACCATCAGTACAAGAAGTATAGTGTTCAAGGAGATTTTTTGATGTTCCGATCGAAATTGAGGGAGTGAAGTTTAAGGCTAACCTAATTGAGTTTGTTTTGGGTGACTTAGAAGTGATTCTGGGGATGGATTGGTTGAGTGAGCATAAAGCTAAGATTTTGTGTGAGCCTCTAATGATCTCGTTGGTTAATAAGGGTAAGAAAGTAAGCTATTGGAGGGTAGGAAGGCGAAAACACAACAAAATAGTGTGAGTAATGAGGTTTGCTAGGTTTGTGAAGAGAGGTTTTCCAGTTTAGCTTTGTAGTGTGAGGGATGTAGAGTTTATTGAGAATGCTAAGCCCGAGGACATTGAGGTAGTGGGGGATTTCCTGGACGTGTTTCCGGAGGAGATTCCGGGGATGCCTCCTAAACGAGAAATCGACTTTACCATGGACTTAGTTTCATGAACAACACCTATTTCCAAAGCACCCAATATTATGGCACTTTCATAAATGAGTGAGGTGAAAAAGCAGTTGCAGGAGTTGTTGGAGAAGGGTTATATTAGGCCTAGTGCTTCACCTTGGGGAGCACCAATGCTTTTTGTAAAGAGGAAAGGCGAGAGTTTGAGGTTGTACATTGAGTATAGGGAGTTGAATAAGGTGACAATCAAGAACAAGTATCTTTTATCGAGGATTGATGACTTGTTTGATCAATTGAAAGGAGCTACTATGTTTTCAAATATTGATTTGAGGTCGGGATACCACCAATTGAGAATTGCTAATGAGGACATACTAAAAACGACTTTTCGTACGAGGTATGGGCATTATGAGTCCATTGTTATGCCTTTTAAGTTAGCGAATGCTCCTGCATTTTTCGTGGACATAATGAATAGGATCTTTCAATGCTTCTTGGATAAGTTTGTAGTGGTTTTTATTGATGACATTTTGGTGTACTCCAAGAGTAAAGAGAAACATGTAGAACATTTAAGGACAATGTCGATGACATTAAGGGAGAATAAACTGTATGCTAAATTCTCAAAACGTGAATTTTGGTTTGAGAAAGTCGCATTTTTTGGACATTTCGTGTCGAAAGAAGTAGTTGAAGTAGATCAAGGCAAGATCAAAGCAATAAAAGAGAGGCCTACACCTAAGAATGTGACGGATGTACGAAGTTTCTTGGGGTTAGCAGGATATTATAGGAAGTTTCTGAAGGACTTTTCAAGAACCGCTAGCTGATAACGTCGTTAATAAAGAAAGACTGTAAGTTTGTTTGGAGTGATAAGTGTGAAGAGGCATTTTAGACCTTAAAGGAGCGTTCAACTACGGCTCCCGTGGTGACTTTGCCAGATAGGAGTGATTCTTATGATGTGTATAGTGCTGCTTCTAAAAACAGTTTCGGGTGTGTTTTAATGCAAAATAGAAAGGTTATTGTGTATGCTTCGAGCTAATTGAAGCCATACGAAGCAAACTATCCTACTCACGATCTTCAGCTAGCGGCGATCATGTTTGCTTCAAAGATATGGAGGCATTACTTGTATGGAGAAAAGTGTAGGATATACACGGACCACAAGAGCTTAAAGTGCTTTTTCACTCAAAAATATTTAAACATGAGACAAAGGAGATGGCTTCAGTTAATCAAGGATTATGATTTAGAAATCCAATACCATGAAGGGAAGGCCAATGTAGTGGCAGATGCTCTAAGCCTTAAAACAAAGCATGGAGTGAATTCTTTAGTGGTCGCTAACGACTTGTATAGAGACATGGAGAGAATGAATTTGGAGATGGTGAATGAGGGAGAGTTGAAGGAATAGTTTGTAATCTTAGTATTTAACCCACAGTGTTTGAGGAAATTAAGGAGAATGAATAAAGGAGAAATTGAAAGCAGGAAAAGCTAGGGACTTCAAAATCCATGAAGATGGAAGCTTGAAGTACAAAGGAAGGTGGTGTGTACCACAGAAATGTGGAGATTTGAAATGGAGAATCATGGAGGAGGGCTATAATACACCGTATTCAGTGTATCCTTGAGGCAATAAGTTGTATAAGGATTTGAAGAAGGTGTATTGGTGGCCTAGGATTAAAATGGAAGTGGTTGAATTCCTGAGCAAGTGTCTTAACTGTGAAAAGGTGAAATTTGACCATAAGAGACCACAAGGAGAGGTCTATCCACTTGAGATACCAGGATGGAAGTGGGATTGCATATAAAACGACTTTGTAACTTGTTTTCCAAATTAGAGGAATCAAAATGATGCCATATGGGTTGTGGTGGTTAGGCTTATTAAATCAGTAGTTTTTATACCAATGAAGGAGACTTGGAGGATGGAACAACTTGCAAAGGCTTACATAAAGCATGTTGTGAGGCTACATGGAGTTCCAAAGGATATCGTGTCGGATAGGGATTGTAGATTTCTTTTGAAGTTCTGGAAAAGTGTCTAGGAAAACTTTGGTACGACGTTGAAGATAACTACAGCTTTCCATCCAACAACCGATGGACAAATAGAAAGAACTATACAAACTTTGGAGGACTTGTGTAATGGATTTTCAAGGGAATTGGGAAGATTGTTTAGACCTTATCGAGTTCTCATACAATAATGGCTACCATGCAAGTATTGGCGTGGCACCTTGCGAAGCTCTGTCTGGTAGGAAGTGTAGAAGTCCCTTATGTTCGAGTGACATAAGTGAGACAGTGATTCTAGGACCTCAATTGATCGAAGAAACCACCGATAGGGTAAGGGTAATACTAGCAAAGATTCAGGCAGAAATAAATAGACAAAAGTCTTCTGGGGACCGAAAAACGTCAAAAAGTAGTGTTTGAAGTCGGTGATATGGTCCTACATATAGTATCATCGATGAAAGGTGTAATGAGGTTCGCAAAGAAGGGGAAATTGACCCCGAAATATATCAGACCTTATGATATCTTGCAAAGGGTTGGAAATGTTCCCTATAAGCTAGCATTGTCAATGGATTTAAGCAAAGTTCACAATGTCTTTCATGTGTCTCAACTAAGAGAATATGTTCCACATGAGTCACATGTGTTACAACTTGAAACAATAGTGTTAGACTAGAGTTTGACCTATAAAGAGAGGCCAATTGAGATCATTGGTAGTAAAGTTCGAGATAGTCGTAGGAAAAGTTTCAAAATAGTGAAGGTGTTGTGGTCTAACCAAGAAACCGAAGAAGCAACATGGAAAGCTGAAGATATGATGACAGAAAAGTATCCAGAGTTATTTCAGGTTAGTAGATAGATTTATGGGAACATAACTCGATTCTTAAGGGGGGAGGGGGGGGGGG